>CAUOFW020000699.1:0-218496 GCA_963454935.2 Ilex paraguariensis | reverse complement strand
CTTCATAACGAACTGTCCTCAAGAAAGATGACAACAATAATACCAGCCAAGAAAGTGATCACCATAAGGGAATTGAGAATTGAGAACCAAAGGACTTTCACTCCCTCCATCTTCAAATAGGCATCCCATCTTGATGGCCACTTGATGTCACTCTCCACAAACGAAAACTCATATGTAAATGCCAGAGGCTCATTCTCCTTAATAGCCATGGCCACAGTGTTGGGATCACACTTGATCACAGACGGACTTGCACCATACATTTTCAAATTCTGCAGTGACTCAGCATTGTGTTGGATACTACAAGGGACCACCTCAAACCCAACAATCATGTATTTAGGCTTCTCTGATCCCGACTTCCCAACCGTAGGGATCACCTCGGCCCTATCCCCAGTACCAATCACACGAGCCACATTGGTCTCCTCATACTTATGAACAAGAACTGTAAATTTCAAGTGATTAATCACATAATACACATCTTGAACCTTAATTCCCACAGGATAACCTGTCCACCGCAAGGAAAAACCCTCCCTCCTAATATACCAAGTGGCGGGTAAATTATCAAGAATCAAATTAACCTGATACATCTCATCAATCCTCTTCTTCAAAAGCTTAACTTCATCACCCAACAATGGCTTGGTTTGACAGAGAAAGATCTTTGTCTCATTGGTGTACATCTTAAATCTGTACGGATAATTCTTAATCTTATCACCCATAAGGAGCTCACCAAGAAGGTTCATGGCACTGTCATTCACACCCTCTTGGGGCATGCAAAAGGGTAAGCTATAGTAGCTAAAGGGAATTTCAGTAACAAATGAAGTAAATGAATTCATTTTCACATACAAGAAATCCCCAACAACAAATTTGTGCGGGTAATTACCCGGAAGGTAAAACCCAGACCCCAATTGATATATCAAGCAGATAGACAAGACCCAGATCTTGACTTTATCAAATAAGTCAATTTGGATCATTTGCTTGGATATTTTGTACCGCGTCTGGAAGACCAGATCAGAAAATCGGTGTCAAAGCAAGATCGGAACAGTTTCAATCTGGGTTTTGAGTTCAAGCAAAGATCGAAGGATGAAACCTAAATAATTTCCAAGGATTTGTGAGGGTAATATCAGATCAGATTATAAAGTCTAAACAATATGAAACAATAATCAAGATAAAACGAAAGAAACAGAGAATTGAAAAGGGTTTGCGTGAAGATATAATAGCAAAGTGCAGATCTAACTGATCTTCAGAGAGATTAATTCGTACACAACCGATAGAAGAGTTGCGGTGAAGATGAGAATTGCGCAGAAATACAGATTATGCTTCGTTGAGCTCCGTGAATGCAGATAGACGGAGAGAGAATGATTGTTGGTCCAATTGTATACGGTTTCATCCGAGGTTTATTGAACCAACCCTTTTGCTTTCGCTCTCTAGAATTGGTTATCTCGCTAAAACTTCGAGTGTCTGAGAGAATATTGAGAGGATATCTGGTTGATATGCTCGGGTATTCGAGAATGAAATGGAGGGGATGGTTGCCCGCCATGGCACCGTGACAAACCGATAATCGCAAAGCGCTTGAAGATAGAGAAAGGTCCAATTATTCTTTCCTCGGTATCTCCGAAGCCCTTTCCTCTTCAGTATCTCCGAAATCCTATTGTTTCTCTGAAAAGCTTCAACGAACAGAGACCGTCCTTATACGCAGGAGATTCTCTGAATAGGGGCGGCAAAAATTTTTTTGGCCTGGGTACAAACTATTCCCAGAACGAGTAATCAGGCGAGTCGGGTCAGGTTCCGGTAAGAATATGCTATCCGTAGTTTTATCCGTCACTTGTTGAGCGGGTCTATTGGATGGCCCTGTGGCAGGCCTTGCGGATGGAGCTTTTGGGCGGGCTATTGGGCCATCTAACTTTTTTCCATCTAACTTCCAAAGTTTAAAATTGAAAAAATTGGAATAAGGTATACCAAATTGAAATTAATTATAAAAAGTTACAAAAAAAAAAATGTAGACTAAAAAAATCTTTAATTTGATATTTATTTGTGTCCAAGTACATTATTTGAAATTGAAATTTTCAGATTTTTTTGTGTCATTTTTGGCCTCCTTTGATCCATGCGTAATTTTTTTGAAAAGTGGTGCATTAAACATTTCGGTTTTATGATAGAACTTTATTTCATATTTGTATGTCCTCCCTAGATTCATGCGTATTTTTTTTAGAAAGTGGTTTTATTCTCAATTATATTTAATGCACCTTGATTCATACGTATTTTTTTTTTTTTTGAAAAGTGATTTTGTTTTTAAATTATATTAATATCCGAACTCCATAACAGTGTAATAATAATAGTGTAACAATAACAGTGTAACAAAATATTTACAAAAAAATTTGTATTATTACATTTTATCAAACATATATTTTCATATAATTTTATTCAAAACAGTCCATCTCCGTTTTGAATTTATTATCACATGCACAAAATCACTGAACATTTTTTTTGTTACAATGTATTGTTACACTATTATGGAGTTTAGATATTAACAAATTTTGAAATTCAAACAATTGATATATTTTAAAATAAACGGATTATTAAAGTTCTCATATAAAACTAGTAATAATAAATATTTAATATATAAATATAATTTGAAAATAAAAGCACTTTGCAAAAAAAAAAATTCATGAATCAAGATGCATTAGATAAAAGATTTTGAATTAAATGACCATAAATTTCAGCACTTAAGATAAATGTCTTATTATAGTTTTTAGAAAAGAAAATTTAACAAAATGGGTATTTACGTCTTTGTATCTCAGTTGTTTACTTTTTTTTTAAATATTTTCTCCTGTGTACTTTTTAACAATTATGTCTAATTTAGTGTACCGACTTCTAAAAGATCCTTTAAAATTCAATGATAAATTTTTAAAGTTTCAAATTCAATGATTATCAAAAATAACTGTGCACTAGGTGGAAGGGAAGGTGGGCTGCGTGGGAGGTGGGTGATCAGGTTTTTGGGCTAAGTTTTAACGGATTTGGTGGACAGGCTATTGGGCTGAATTTTGAGCAGAGTAATAAGTTTAGGGACAGGCTCAAGCTCTCACTTGTAAGAAATCGGACTTGAGTTTGAGCAGACCAACTATCAAACTTATTAAATTTCGAGTATTTTTTGGGCCGGTAACAGAATCAATGGACAACCCGATTCATGGACACCCGTACCGCTCAAGTTGAATTTAGTAAACTGCAATGACACCCCTCCTTGTTTTTGATATTTCAATGCTATCCTTTTTGTTTTATAAATTACACTGACACCCTTGTCAGTTTTATCTTCCAAAATACATCAAATGGATGCAGCCACAAGACGCTGTTGCCCTCCTTTATATACAAGTTTTCTTTTGCCCCACACAGGATCGTCTCTTTCCTCTCTCTTCCCTTTCAACAATCTCTCGACTCTGTCCTCTCCTCTCTCGTTGCCGCAAACATCCACCACCACTCACCTTTATCTCTTCATCTCTCTATTCTTTCTTATTTTTACAAGCACAAGTATACACAGCGTACACACATGCACAACACCCCAACACAATCATGCACACCAAAACCTGACTTTGAGTAATCTTCTTCAAAGTCTGATGGTCTGATGCGACTGTAATGGGTCATTGTCAAATTAAACAATGAGGTGAGTTTCTATATTGATGAACTTTGACATGGGTCATGGTTGATTCACTTTTTGCGCGTAGATTAGAGTGTTTTGAGCAAATTTTACCATCAAATTTTTATTAAATTTTTGGCAAACTTTTCTTTAGATTTTTTGTATAGCTTTTCTTAATGCAAAGACTCTGAATATAATGATTATGGAGAGGATGAGAAATTAGACTATACATAGACCCAAAGGATGGATGAATTTTGTGTCCAGTAAAAACCCAATTATCAAACAGAGAACTACCCCTTAAGGGCACAATGGACAAGTCAAGTCAATGAATTTGCTTACATCCCATCTCAGTTAGGCAGAAGACTATGATACCAGCAAAAATTTCTGTATTGTAACATCATCATCTACAAATTTTGGGGAATACTTATAATTTTGTGAGGACCAACCCACAAAACTTACAAAATTTAGTGGCTTTGGGCACAGTAGTCTTCTTCCTCAGTTATAGGCATATGTTGCCGACGGGTTCTTGTTGACGGGGGAATTTGTTAATATGAAATGGTATGGATCCAAATTTGTCACGCCATATTTTATAAATTTAGATTTGATATGTCAATCTTATTATGATCCAAGGGTTTGATGTCCTCTCCTTTTTTTCTTGCATGTTATTTGATGAGACATTTCTGGAAGAAGACAGATCGACGATATGTATCTTCGGCATCATTATGTTCTCAACCAAGTATGGCCACGTGTCCTCGGCGACACTCATCCCCATCTGCCGAGGCGATAGTGCTTAGAGCCGAGGGATCGCTCAATCGGTGTGTTCAACACCTATGTCCTCGGCTCGATAAAAATCCTTGACCCTGAGATAAATAAATATTCCTCGGTGCCGAAGTGTTCCTTCTGTATGTTGGATCCCACCTTTCCTCTGCTTCTACAAAAGGTAATGATTGACAGATGATTAGTCTAGGCCAAGTTAGACTAATCATCATGAAGATGCTCTGTTCAATGGTGTCAGGAGGCGTAGGAATGCAGAACGTGCAACCAAAGAGGGGTGGACGCGTGGAATTTGGTATCAAATCAATAGCAAAAAGATTTGGGTATCCTTGCTGACACATGACTAGAGCAAGTAAGTATTTAATGAATTCTCATCCTGATGAGACACAATTAAGGCATGAGCGCCAAGAACTGCAGTGCATTAAAGATCCCCATACTTGCATTTAATACATCCTTGCTGAGAAGGGGGAATTGAATGTTTGGCAGACCGAAGAGTGAGTTTTAAATGCTCAGCATTTTGATCAGTTAAAGCAAAACCCATTCCCCATAAAAGTGAAAGGCACACTGCCCCATCTCTGACAAATACCTGCTGGATGGACTATCATCAATCATTAGTTTTTGAAGGTATAAATAGTTCTAAAAAACGCATTGCAAAGGTATGTAAGAACTTCCAAAAAGAGATACATAGTGCTTTCTTCTTCTCCTTTCTCAAAGAACTGACTTGATCGTTGGAGGGGATACGTCGGAGGACACTCCGACACCTTTCTAACTTGTTTTTCTATGTCATAGGATCCCCCTACAGTCTTCCAGGACCGGTCAAGCGACCCAACAAACAATTCATCACCAGTCTTTAGGGCCCTTTTGTCCCTCTCAACCTATCTCTTATTGCCAAAACCCACGTTCGGATGGGTCAAATCTCAGCTGGAGGCGATCAAAAATCTTCAAAGCAAACCTTCTGTTCCATCGGAATTATTATCTTGACAAATCATAATTCATTGTGGGAGAGATTTATTCCTATTCCTATTATTGTGCGAAATCGGCACGCACATTATTCACTTTATTATACCTTGTATTAATGTGATTAAGTTGTACAAATACTAGCGCTAATTGAACTCTGTAAGCCCTAATTTTTCCCCCAATCCTCAAACTCATTAATGCTCCGTCGAATAGGGAGAATATAAAGTAAGAAGAATATACTTTTCTTCTTTTGTGTTTGGTTGGATGGATGAAAAATAAAAATAATTAGTCCTGGTTAAGATTAGGGGTGACAATAAAATCGAGTTGAATCGAGTCGTGTCATGTCGTGTCAGATTCGTGTTGAGTCATTACGAGTTTGTGTCGAATATTAATCAAATCTAACTTAACTCATTTAACTAATTGTATCGTGTTGAGTTGACCTATTTATTTTCGCATCGAGTTTGAGTCGTATCATCGTGTTAAGTCGAAAATTTTCACCCTTATTTAATATAAATTTTTTTTTATTACTATTTTTTAAAAAAAATTAAAATTAAATTTTAAAATTTTTTAAAATATATATACATATTTTACCATTATATTTTTATATGAAATTAATGTATACATAAGATATATAGATAAATAAAATACATCTCAATACAAATAATTAACTTTCTATCTACTTTCCTTCTGATTTTGGAAAAATTGATTTTGGTAAGTTAAAAAAAAAATTAATCAATTTATTTTTTTATCCTTCCTACTTTCCTTCTTTACCAAACATGATGTTTCATTTATCTTTCTAATTTTTCATTCTCCAACTTTTCCATCGTACCAAACGGAACATAATAGATTGGTCTACTGTTAACTGGCTAACCAGAGGTTCGAACCCTACTTGAAGATTTGATCCAATTAAAGAGGTTTATGTTGTTATTTTTACACCTGGTCTGGTCACCACAGTATTACATCAACCATTAGAGCTTTAGGCCTTCAAACGCACAAGCTGGGGGGACTTACTCTACCTGTCGTCATTGAAATTTTTTAAAAAAAAAAATCATTTTATCATAAGTGTTGCCAAACGGTATAAATACACTATTTGTATCACACTTCCTTATTTGTATCATCAATGAAAAGTTGGGAATCTGAAATGGTAAGTGTTAACAACCAATAATCCAATATTCATCGTATCAACCAGAATGCAACTTTACTATCATGCATGATGTTCATCTAGTGAAAAATATAACAAAAACTGGATGAAATTATTGTCTTAATTTCCTAGGACAAGGCATTTATGATAAGAACCATAAGTAGATCAACTAGAAAGATTGTATCCATCTCTCCAATGGCCGAATGCTGCCACTTTTCCCGAAGTGTCGAGTTGAAGGAAGTTCTTCAGTCCAGCTTCACTGAGGAGAACAAGTAATGCACAAACCAAAACGAAGAAAGGAACCCGACCGTGCCTGTTGCAAGCATAATTGCTAGAACCATGAAGAGTGAATATCCCAAGTAAAGAGTGGCAGAGACAGGTCCACTCAAACTCTTTAGATCGAAAACCAGATAGTTTATGGAGTAAAGAAAGATGTATATGGCAACTGAACCAGACGCAAAGAAGGATTTCCACCACCATTTCCAGTCCTCCACACAGAGATGCATGTAGGTTAGAACGAGAGACACTTCAGCACAAACCACCACAAGAAGGGTCAAAACAATGAAGAGGAATCCAAAAACATAGTATACACGGCCCATCCAAATACTGGACATGATGAAAAAGAGTTCGATGAACAGTGTACCAAATGGGAGAGTCCCAGCCCCAAGAACTAAAAGCCAAGATGGGTATCTTTGGGCTGGGATTTCCCGAGGGATCTGATTGGTTCGAACAGGGTATTCAATATGAGGTGCCCTTGCCCCAAAGTAACCACCAACAAGGGTAAGGGGAACCGAGATACAGAACCACAACAAAATGAGTATTACAAAGAGAGAAAAAGGGATGGCTCCTGTGCTGTGACTGCCCCACAATAAGAAATTCAACGTCGTTAGAATAAAAAAGGCAATACCAGGGAAGAAACAAGCAACCCGCCAAGAGACTGAAACCCATCCTTTGTGATCGCCACAGAAGATTGTCCTCCACATACGAACAGCAACATAACCAGCTGCAATTCCGAGAATCATGTAGAAAAATAACATACCTGTTATCAGTGTTCCACGAGAAGCTGGGGACATGAACCCGAGAGCGGCAAACAAAATCGTCACAACTGCCATCCCAAGAATCTGGACCCCATTGCCCACCATAACACACAGAAGTGAAGGATTCCTTGGAGCGCGAAAAACATCTCCCACAACAAGTTTCCACCCTGATAACTCCTCATTCATCTGGGCTTGAGCTTCCTTATCCAGTTCCTCATACCGAGTCAGATCCCGCCTAACTGTCCTCAAGAAGATGACAAGAACTATACCAGCCAAGAAAGTGATCACCATAAGGGAATTGAGAATTGAGAACCAGTGGACTTTCGCTCCCTCCATCTTCAAATAAGCATCCCATCTAGATGGCCACTTGATGTCACTCTCCACAAACGAAAACTCATACGTAAATGCCAGAGGCTCATTCTCCTTAATAGCCATCGCCACAGTGGTGGGATCACACTTGATCGCAGATGGATATGTATTATACATTTTCAAATTCTTCAATGACTCAGCAGTGTGTTGAATACTACAAGGGACCACCTCAAACCAACAACCATGTATCCAGGCTTTTCTGATCCCGACTTCCCAACCATAGGGATCACCTCGGCCCCATCTCCAGTACCCATCACACGAGCCGCATTTGTATCCTCATACTTATGAACAAGAACATTAAATTTCAAGTGATTAAACAGATAATACACATCTTGAACCTTAATTCCCACAGGATACCCCGTCCACCGCAAGAAAAAACCCTCCTTCCTAGTATACCGAATGGCGGGTAAATTATCAAGAATCAAATTAACCTGATACATTTCATCAATCCTCTTTTTCAATACCTTAAACTCTTCACCGGACAATGGCTTTGTTTGACAGAGAAAGATCTCCGTCTCATTGGTGTACATCTTAAATCTGTAAGGAGAATTCTCAATCCTATCACCCATAAGGAGCTCACCGAGGTTTTCGGCACTGTCCTTAACACCCTCTTGGGGCTGGCAAAAGGGTAAGCTATAGTAGCTAAAGGGAATTTCAGTATCAATTGAAGTCAGGGAATTCACTTTCACAGACAAGACATCACCAATACCATATTTGTGAGGGTAGCTACCCGGAAGGTAAAAGCCATGACCCAGTTGAGCTATCAAGCAGATAAACAAAGCCCAGATCTTGAATTTATCAAATAAGTCCATTTTGACCATTTTCTTAGTGATTTTTCGTCAGATCTGGAGAACCAGATCAGAAAATCAGTACAAAAGCAAGATCAGAACAGTTTCAACGTATATTTCCAGTTTTAGTGAAGATCTAGTGATGAAACAAACAGAATCTCTAAGGGTTTCTGAGGGTAAGTCAGATCAACCTGTATAGTATAAACAAGATAAAGCGACAAATATGAGGAAATGAAAAGGATTTTAGCTGAGATACAGTAACAAAGCGCAGATCTTACTAACCTTTTGAGAGATTGAGTTCTACAGAATTGAGAAAGGGTTGCTGTGTAGATGAGATTTGTGCGGCAACGCAGGTCGTGATTCGTAGAGCTCCGGCGAATGCGGGGAAGAGAGAGAAGCGAATACTGGAAGCCTCGAATCAGCATTTATATCATGGACCCGTCGGTGGACCTTAGGAAGAATTCATACTCGTCAAGCGAATGACACTTTCAAGATGACTATTAGGTCCTTGCAAACAATTTTAATGACATTTTAATCCTTTACATTTGTTGTTTTGGTTTTGATTATTGGGCCGGCTATTGTTGAACAGTGTGGAGTTACGAAAAATCATTCAAATCGAGTATAATTCTTTAACTCGATTAATAAATGAATCGTGTGGTGTAGAGTCAATGAATCGTGAGGGATAGAGTCAGGTTAACATGATTACCTTTTTAATCCGTCACCCTTTTGTCATTAAAAAATCTGTATACTAACTAATAAACATTCATGCTATTAATTAATAAACTAATACAAAAATATGAAATTCAATGATGCCAACCCACATTAAAAAAATATTTAAAACTATAAGAATGAGCTCATCAAAAAAACAAATGTAACTTGTCTTATTATTAAACTGGATAAATTATTTTGCCTAAAAAATATTGAAATAATAATTAATTTATTATTATATAATTTTATTTAAACAGGAGATAAACGAGTTCACATATCTCACCTGAACACAATTCATTTAATAAACAGATTTAGCGAGTCCACCCATTTTTTTACCATCCTCACCCATTGAGGTCTCACCCAAAATCACTTAACTCTGTATTGATTCATGTCATTTAATCATGTCGTGTCATATTTTGATAAGCCTATTATTAAAGAGAGATTCACTTTTGATTTCAATAGAGGATTTTACATTAATAAAAGATTGTTTATTATTGAAATTTTTTTTTAAAAAAATGTCTTAGAAGGGATCGGGTTCCCTTACCTTCACCCAATCCATACCAAATATTATTGGATTTGAATCTTCTTCAATTCATGCTTACTCAATAATTCTCAATTACAAATTTTTTGTTGTGGGTTAATGGGAAAATCACGCATTTATAGTTAATTCTATTTTATGATGGATGATCCATCGCGGAGTAATATTAAGAAAAGATACATTAGAAATGGATCTAGCAACATTCTCATTGCTTAACAATTTTTTTTTGTTGGTAATTAACATTAATTTTATAGAATTAGACAATTACCATATTAAAATCCGTTCTATCATTAGACTTTTTCAATACTAAATCGCCTACCGTTACAAGAGGGAGATCTAGTTGTATTCGTGGTAAGTGATATATTAGAAAAATCTAAGCATGGAAATGAATATGAATATGCAATCACCAAACAATAATTTATGTTATAACTTGAAATGTTACGGTGACCAAATTTGTCTCTTTACTTCATATGTTTGTCACATAGAATTATTTAATCAAACCTAGATCCAACTCTATTTTCGAGGAAATTGTTTAATCAAACCTAAAGTATATGACAATCTTATAAAGTCAATCATAAATAGGCTTGACTTTAAGTTCGATGTAAACAACATACCCTCTCTTGAAGATCTCCAATATTATTGGTTAGTAAATTATCCTCTATATATAACTGTGGGACTCATTTAAACTAGTAGTTCTTACGTGATTGTGTAGTGGTTATCAACCTTAAAACTAAGTAAAAAAAAATGGTATTTAAGAGACTTAGGTCCCATCTCTCAAACCAAATTCATATACCAATTTTTTCAAAATAAAATAATTTGTTAAAATTTAAGCGAATGTTTTTTTTATTTTATATTTTAGTGAATCCCTCCGCAAAAAGCACAATAAGTCTTTTAATGTTAGAGGAAAGTAAGAGAAGTTAGTAAAACGATAGATTTTATTTTTTTCTTGTTTAATCTACTTTACTACGCAACTGGATTAAGATTCTATAAAACATTTTGAGAGTTGAAGGAGTGCACCAAAGGCCGAAAGGTGTCCACTCACATCTCTAATAGTATGATTATAATTAAATGATTGATTACAACTTGAAAGCTATGTTGTGCGAGTCTTGACGAAGAGAGCTTACCATCAAGCAATAAAGAAGAATATTTTCAGTCCTTAAAAGGAGAAACTTTCTTGTTTGTGACATTATATATCAAATATGGTCACTAATGTCTTGTGTATTCATTGGAAAATTTGATCTTGTGATTATTCAATAAAGTATAGAGACGGGCAAGTTGAAACATTTTCACCCTCTCCTACATATAAGCAAAGTTCTAATTTAAGATTAGACAATAATCCACACCACCCATAAACTTAACAGTAAAATACCCGATATAAATTTGATGTTAATGAGTTTGAAGAGCATTCATTGGATTGAGGTGAATCCGACCATATGAAAGATATCAATTATACACTATAATAAATGAATCATGAATGCATAACATAACATTTGATACGTTATGACCGAGACTTGCCACGAAGCTGACACAACCTGACCCATACATTTGTGGTCCCTTAATGCAGAGCCTTGGCTCCCAATCTCACAGCTTCTCAGAAGTATCCATGCACATTTTAGGCCATGTATACATCCACAATTTGACCATTCTGTTTTTGGAATGTTAGCTTCGCTACACTTTTCAGTAAAGAACTACGTTTTCATTTTAAAATGGTCATGAAAATTGAAACGAATTATTAATTAAACATAAAAATTTATATGTTTCCAAATGTTTCAGTAAGTTTTAAAGTGTTTCGTCATATATTTTGACATATTTCAACCAATGTTGCGAAAATAAATTTTTAAATTTTTTTTTGTTTCTATTTTGTTTCCGAAATGTTACTGAAGTGTTTTCATTTTCAAATTCACCAAAATGCACCGAAACAAAATTTTAATCCTTCCCCGTCAACATTAATATAATAAAATGGCTGCGAGCTTCCTACTGGTCTGAAGGGCTAGAATTCCCTCTTACCAATCACCACTTTCAATTATCAGGGCAAAATGACCAAGAGACAATCAGATTTGATGATTCCTAACACCAACATGTAATAGAAAAGAAAAAAAAACAGCCCAATACTTAAAGGCTCCCACAAATGGATTTGGAGAGCGTTAGATGTAAACAACCTTGTCCAAACCTACGAAGAGACTACTTCCGTGACATAAACCCTTGAATAGATCGAAGAGTAAGGGGAAAAAAATCAAACAGCGAAACACTAAATGATAATGGTAACACTAACATGGTCAACAATTTGTACAGATGTTATATAATCAGCTTAATTGAGGAAACTAAGAATTACAGGAAAGTGAGGAAAAGAGGATTTTTCCTCCCTAAATAAATTACTGGCGACATAATATCTACCCTTATGCACCCAATCCTCGGGATTTTGGAAGCCTTACCGCAGCTAAAGGGTTGACAATGCCTTGTGCATCTTTGCCTAGGCCCATGCCTTCAACAAAACCCATCTTCGCCATCATCTTCGATCCAAACCCCTTGGTATGCTTCTCAAAAGCTGCAAATTGTTGAGTTCCCTTCTTTGCCGAATTACCGCTCATTTCAGGCGCTTTTGCATTGCTTGTTTCAGGAGATTTTGCACCCAATCCAAGTGATTTTGGTCGTTGGATCACTTGTATAGGCTCTGAGATACCTTGACCATCCTTTCCCAATCCTCCACCTTCTATGAATCCCATTTTAGCCATCATTTTTGAACCAAAGCCCGTAGTGTGCATCTCGAATGCACCATATTTTGATGTGCTGGGTTCTCCTTTGTTTTCCTGGCTAGTGTTGTTCATCATGTCGTTTGATTCAAAGGTTCTGAGCTCAGCCGTGTCAGATTGCATAACACCACTTGAAACAAAGGACACGGGCTGAGCAGCATAAGATGCTTTCCCAACTTTTGTCTTCTTGCTTGCTTCTTTACGGCCAACGGAATTGGCTGAGCTCTTTACAGGCTTGCCCAGGGGCCATTGTGAGTTTAAAGGGCTCAAACCACTACCTTTTGAAGCCTTCTTAACTGATTTTATATCGTTGACAGTGAAATCAGCATCCTTATCAGCAGCTCCTATAAGCTGAAAATAAAAAAACAATCTAATTAGGTTTATTGCAGTTAATCAGTAGATAAACTCAAAAGTAACTAATGGAACTTTCAGATAATATGAAGAAAGAGCATAATATATATGCACACAACCCAAAATTGTAAATAAGCTAATGGAATAACTTTATGCTAATACCTTCTCAAGGCGAACTTTATCACTGGAAGATGGCATACAAGTGTGTGGTGTTCGTAGGACAGTCACAAATCTGAACAAGAAAATGCCAATTGAATTTGAGCATTAGTAACATTTCTCTTCAATAAGGTCATTAGCACTTGGTCTCAACATCAAGGTGATAAAGTATTAGCCCAAGAAAAACATTTGACTACAAAGTAGATTACATTAATCTAACATAAGAATTGTATGGTACCTATAACAACCCAAGAACGTATTTTACCTTTTCTTGCCAGAACCTTGACAGCCACTCAAGCGATAAATCGCTGCTAATCTTTGCACCTAAATATGTTTGAAAATTGGCAATGAGCACCAACGGAGAAATCTCATATATGATTTCAGGAAACAAATATAAAGTACCTGGGAAAAATCCCGGGAGTGCATAGGTTGCAATGACAACATATCCACCCCATCCAAAACCATCTGCTGCAATTTCTGCAAATGAAAATTACATCATTTTTGGTTGTCTTGGAGAAAAGCATACTAGTTTGGTTTTCTCCGAAAAAAATGAGAAAACCAGAACAATAAGGCTATTGATTACGAATTTGCGATGTTGTGTTCCAACCTTTCCCAGTTTAAGAACATTTGTCATTCAGAGTCCCCCCCCCCTTCTCGGCGTAAAACTCTGCTTTTGACTCCATCACAAGGATGTCTATAGAGAAATCAGCTGCTAGAGTATTAGAATGGTCTAGACTCGGCAGCGGAGTTCAGAGTGAGGTCCCACCAGATGCTAGACTAGGCACTAAGATCCAATTGACTTATGACCAACACAGTGTACATAATTAATAGTTACCTTCAATGTACCACAGGAAATAACAACTTGCACACAGTTATTACCAGAAATAAGTAAGCTGAGATAATAGAATGGAGGTCTCATTTCATCTTCCAAAAAATGAAACATGACTTTCTTCTTACCAAATCTATTTGCTGAAGATCAACACCACGGCTAATCATTCTCTCCCGACGCTTTAAAGCAATCATTTCTTTACGATGTTTCTTTTTGGCACCTGATACATTACACAAAAACAATAAGTAGAGCTGAAGGCAGGTTGTTAATTTCATGCAAACCAGAACACAGTGATCGACACAATAGAAGCAAAATAAGACGAATTTTCTGTTAAAGGAAAAATTACTTCCAATTTCAACGACAGTTTCTATTTTATCAGCAGAAATTTTTTTGATAACAATTTCTATTATTTTCTTCATCACCTGAACATCAGTCAACCATTTGGAAAAAATAGAAGAAAAGAGCAGAATCAGTACTTGCCTCCACCATTTTCTGTTTCAGATTAGGTCAATTTCGGATGTTCCTCTGAATTTTAGAAACAAATAGTAGTGAGAAAACTGCTTCTGTATAGGCATACCATGGGAGAAAGGATGTAAACTTTATCTTTAATTTCTTCCCTACTTTGACCTTTGTTAAATGTAAGATACAATCCAAGGAAACAAATTTAATTTTTTTGGGTCAAAAAACCTTTAGGTTCATAGGTATGTGCAAATTAATCAAATTCTTTGTACCTTTTCACATTTTTTATGTTCAATTTCTTGCCTAAGTCATTTATAAGAAGATCAAGTTTTCAGATGCCAAAACATCTGAAGTGCTAATTCATAAGTTATATTCAACTACAAGAAGGGTAACTTTTAAAAAGTGGAGACATTGACAAAATGATAAATATAATTTATCTATTGGAGCTCTCCCTCACTCCAACCAGTGACACCATCTTGAATCATGCCTCGTGTTTGCGTCCAATTCATTCAAGCAGATGGAATTTGACACGTGTAGGATTAATTTGGTGATTTATGAGAATGTTGCACAATACATTAATGTTAAATGAGATAGTAACCTCATATTCACCAAAAATTCCAAATATTTGGCCCCTGAAGAGAACAATGTTACATACATGAGATGTGGAACAAGGCACACAAACCCAGATAAGTGTATTTAAGTGAGGCCCTTTACCTGGAAACTCCCTGAAATTTTTACTCTTTTGAGCCTCAGAAGGCCAAGACTGAGGAAATCTGGCTACATGCTTCTTTCTTCCAGAAATGGTTCTGGGATCCTTTACAAGCATTAGATCATCCAAAACAGAAGATCCAGCAAATTTAGTGACTCTAGATTTGTACTCCTTAGCTGAATAGTTCCTTCCTGATTGAGGCTTCTTCATGCCATTTTCCCTTGATTGAGGTTTCTTCATGCCATATTCCCTTGACGCTTCCTGAAGAGCAATTGCACCCAACCTTTCTACAGTCTCAGTAAAGCTACCCTCAGAAGTACTATCATCATCTGAGCCATCAAGAATTTGTCCAACCAACTGATTAATATTCACAACATTACCACTCTCACCAATTCCTTCAAAGTAATCCATTGCAACCTCTTCATCAATATCAGAAATACTATCAGATGAGCAGTCGCTATCAGATGATCCAGTGGAATCTCCTGTCACAGAAGACTGGGAGTTTTCCTCGTCTGGCAAATCTTCTGCGTCATCCTCATCACTTTCCTCATATGACATATCCTGGGTATATAATTTCATGCCTCCAATGGACAAAAATCCAGAATTTTGTGCTGGCGATGATGACTTGGCCAGTAAGCCATCACCCATTTTAGAACTTACCTTGTGGAAATAATCAATATCTACATCAGCATCCATATCCTCCTCAGGGGACGATGAAGAAAAAGAACCTTCTTTCTCTTCCATTTTAGATGATGAACCAATACCACATTGGGTTCTTTCTGCTTCTTCAGAGAACCCCAATCCACCACGGGAGATATCATCCAATGCAAAACTCGCGCTGTAATTGTAAGTGTATTCGACATTTTGCTGTTCCATAGATGGTGTTTGGTCTACATATGCGACAATTTGGGTCTCCTTGGAATCCACCAAAACAATTGGATGTGACTCATCCAAATTGTTGTCTCCCTTGTTACCGCAATCTGGAAGTGAATCTCCCTGCAAAAAGCTCAAGTAGATCTAAATCAGTCAAAGGTTATAACCAAAATTTTCTTTCTTGGCATCCATACAGCCCAATTCTTATTCTGCCAGTACAGTATCAAAAATAATCATTCCCTTGATAAATATAGAAAATACAAATGTTCAGAACCAAATTTGAAGCTGATCTCATAACAATGAAAAAATTGGTGTCCGATTCTGGGAAAATGCCTCCCAAACAAACACCAATATCATCACATGAGTAGTATTGATCCATCAAAATTGCCTACTTGAACTTTTCAAAATTCCCCTAACCGCATTCAGCAATCAACATCCTCAAAGAATTTAGGATGAATGATATTTCTTTTTTCTTTTTTATCATTTTAGAAACAAGCTTCAATGTTGAAATAACAATATTTTGAATTTTGTAAGAAAAACTAGTCACGAATTGTTTTTGAAACAATTGCACCAAACAAGTCAAAAATCTTAACCCACACTATGAAACCCAACAACTAAAACAGCTTGTTTAATCATAGTTATTCCTTACCACATCAACAAAAACCAAATGGTCAATCATTGTTATTCATAAACAGGTTCTATGGCAATCAATTATCCAGATGTTCTCCATAAAGCACCCAAATTAAACAAATCTATCCAACCCTTCAAAAAGTTTATTGATAAAATTGGCCTTTCGAAAAGCTTTTTGATAAAACTGGTCACTTGCTCTATTCAGATAATTAAATGGACAAAATGACAAAACTTCTCCCCCACCGCAAAAATAAAAAATTATAATTCATCAAATTCTTCAATTTTTACTTTCAAAGTCAAAACTATTGTTATCATGGTTAATATTGTTAAGAAAGATTGTCCATATCGAATGATTTGGATCACCATGGTTGGTGGGTTGGTTTATATGCTCGAGGGGTCTCTCCGCCCGTTGCCAACTTGTTTTGCGGTGGATGCTCTAACAAGCACTATAAAAAAAGAACTTTGAAAAGCTGCCCGTTAATACAGCTCTACTTCCATTCAGACCATTAGAATGTTAAATAATATAAAAAAGATTATTGTTTGGGAAAATATATCTAATCACAAACCAAAAAATAAAACTGAATTTCAATTCTAAATCCAACTTGTTCTAAGAAACAAATTTACCCAACTCACCTTAATCCAACATTTCTTTAAGTATTAAACAACTTCTCATAAAAAATCCAAGCTTTAACTAAAAATACATCCGTTCAAAATCCAAACCTGCATAAAGCCCTCTTACCAAGCCAACAATCAAGAAAGCTTCCCCTAAGCTGAAACATAGTTCATAGCCCAACTACTACTATAGTCACAACAAAAAATGGGCATAATATACATATGAGCACACACATGCAGATAACACAAAATTACGAAAGATTTAACTTTCAGACCACAAATCAGGTTTAACCACAAAATGCAAACCCACCTAAAACAACCCATTAGGCATCCACATCAATCAACCCCAACAATCAGAAAGCTTTATTAACACAAAGAAAAGAATCAACTTTGAGTATGGAAATCAATATTCAACAGAGAATCAAAAACCTGGTGTGAGTACACGTAACCAAAAGCATTTCCACCAGTTTTCTTAGCCTCGCTTTTGGACCCAGATCCTCTCAAATTCCCAGACTTGGGCGCAGACCCAGAATTTCCATTTCCGTTACTTGAGTTCCTTCCTACAAATCCACCAAAGAAAGAAAAGTAAAATATGCTTTACATCAAAGTCAAAAAACACACCCAAATACATAAACATCGCTACACGCATCCACCATCGAGCGAGAGAGAGAGACCTCTGGAAGGAGGTGAATTGACGACAGACCAATCGGATAAAAGGCCACCATCGACAAAGGAAGAGTTTGGCAGTGTTCTACGGCTCTTTGCTTTGTTGAACCTTTTCTTGTTACCTCCCATCGATTGATTGTCTTGTCTCAAGAGAGAGAGACGCCACGGAAGGGCTACAGAGCCTCGGGGTTTCGATCGGAGGTGAAGCTTGGGAGGAGACAAAATTCATATGCTGTGGAGAAGAGTTTTGATCCTGTACGATGCAGTATACCATGTTCGATGACAACATTGGTTTTACGTTTTTGAAATAGGGAGAAAGGCTACAACAATAAACCGTGTAAAATCAGACCTTCATCGTTCGAATTCTGAAGATATTTATTCTTTATCAACGCATTAGTTTTAACATAAATGCTCTATTTTCAATTATACTAAAAAAAATTAATAAAAATGTGCGTAAATTAATTTAAATATTCTTACTGTTAAAAAAAAATTGACAAATGATTACTTGAGGTACAATTACAAGGGACAGTAGTGTTTGGAATGCGTGTATGGTGGGTGCGGTAACAAATTATTTTAAAAGGGTTAGTAACTGTGATTAACTAAACATTTCACGTTGAAAAAGTCCTCGTGATCACGTCGAGGGTCCTCTTCCCATCTTTCTTGACCAAAAAAAAATCACAGTCAATGGACAAATCAATCGGTTTCGTTAGCTACGTGGAGGACGAAATATTAAAGAATGTCTTGAGTGTAATTCTAAAATAAGATGTTCCAATCTTTAAAGTTATCTTAAAATTATACGGGGCATCAATATAATTTATCCTGAAATATAAGACAACTTTTCATATACTTCTTAGATTTTCATTTCTTTAATGTACCACCTAAGATTAATATGACTAGGATTCGTTCATTACGTATTTCTTCATTCTTTAGGTAACAGAGTGAGATCTTAAAAATTATATTCAGGTCATTAGTTTTGGTCAAATCACTCCAACTAATTTGCAGTAATTTCAAGCAATTCATTTATAGTCTTCAATGTTGTAAACTGTCATTTTTTTTCTTGGCTGATCATGCCACAACTTCTGCATAGATTGTAATGGTCCGTTTGAATGAAAGTTTGAGAGATGTAAAAATTAGAAATATAGATTTTTTTATCTTTTGAGAAAAAAAAGTATTTTCTCTCTTTTTTGTATAATATGTTCAATGAAAAATTGGAGAGATTATTTTTCTATTGTTTTGTATTTGAGAAAAAATAAAAATAAAGAAAATATGTATAGACTTAATTTACCACTATACCCTTACTACAAAAAATATTTTTTTATTATATATAAGATTTTTAAGATTTAAAAATATTCAATGTCGCTTGAATTAGTTATAAAAATAAATAAATAAATAAAAATATGTGTACAAAAGATAGTAGCCAAAAACACATAAATATAAAAAATGTGTGAAAAAGATATTTAGAAATGTACAAGTTTTGAATTTAAATTGTTACATAATATTTAGAAGTATATTTAAGAGTAAGAAGGTCAATTTATCTAAAAATTAGATTGTCTTCAACCTTTCTCTCACTTTTGGAAGGACAAAAAATGGTGAATTAGAGAGAAATACTTTGCCTCCAAATTTTCTTCCCGTTCTATTTTTCATTGGAACCAAACAATGAAAACTCTTTCTTTCTATCTTATTTTCTTTCTCCATTTTCTTTTAAATCAAACACTCTGTAAAATATGGCAAATCACGACACAACATGGCTACCGTCCGTGGCTATGTGGCATATTCGTAATTTGCCCTTTTCACACAAAAAAAATGGAATTATTGTGCCAATAAATGTTGAACCCATGAGGGAAAAAAATGGATATCTGGGAAATTATTACAATCGATTGTATTAGGGTCTTCTAGATCCATTCGATACTACATTCTCCCAATTTTATCAGTATTAAACGATGAATGTTTAACCTCGGAGGAATCTAGCATTTTACTAGATCCCGCCTTGCTTACTCCAAATAGAAAGTTGTTCAATAGACTATGTTGGGGCTAAGTAATTCTGGATTCTAATGAGAAGCCCAAAGGTTCAAAGCCCAACACAGCCGAAAAGAGCAGTTCCATATGCCATCACCAAAGGCCAGGCCCGCCAGCCACAGTTTAACTCTTTATAGCTCGATGGTCTATTGGGCCATGGGTTAGCCTGCTCTGTCAACTGCATCTTTATGGCTCAGCAAATAGGGTTGCCACAATATGTTATTTCGGTAAATTGAAAGGCGATACATCAAATTGGAGTTAATTGTAAAAAATACATATAAAAAAATATAGAGAAAAAAAATATTTAATTTTAATTCTTATTTGTGTTCACGTACATAATTTGAAATTTTTGGATTTTTTTTTTGACATTTATGTCCTCCCTTAATTCATGCAATTTATTTTTGGAAACTGATTTTTTTTTTCAGATTATATGTATGCATTAAAAATTTCCTAATTTAATGAAAGATTTGATCCTTTCATTTTTTTTGAGGATAAATGTATGCATTAAAAATCTCTTAATTTAATGGAAGATTTGATTATTTCATTCTTCCGTTTATTTTGAAGATAAATTAATTGGTTTGAATTTTAAATTTTACAACAGTATCTTTTGTTATCTTCTTCTTCTTTGGCCTAGAAGCCATTTATCAGTTCAAGTCTGAAAACATTATTTCTTCCTTATCATTCAATCTAAGCAATTACAAGGTTTGAATTTATGACTCCATTGGGTTCGTTTGATTGTTGTATTAGAAATTGATAGATTAAATAAAGTAATCCAGTCTAATATAATACAGAAGTACAAAAGACAAGATTAAATTAGATATTAAAATAATACGCATTTTTATATAATGTTTGACAATATACAATATAAATATTGGATAATAGTTATTTAATTCAATCGATTGTTTGTTTGGAGAATTATTTCATCGTATTAATGTTAAATTAACAGAAATATCTTCAATCAATGTTTGTTACATTGATGACAACTTAATTTTATCAGTTGAAATGTTATAATAGTAAATCTATAGAATAATAGGTTTGAGTTAGATTATAATATCATCTCTTTTGGTAGTATTAAAATACCTTCATAGTACAGGTGTACAAAAAATATACGATTAGTATATGTTTTTAAAATTAATACGACATTAAATTTGTTTTCTAAACAAAGTATTAAGTTCGCTTAAATAAAAAATAGTAGAATTCAATATTTAATCTCCACATTATACATCTATCAAACGAGGCCGTTAGGTTTATGTCTGTCATTTTAAATGTGATTATTTTGTTTTTTAATATACGAACACCATAACAGTGTAACAAGACACTTACACAAAATATTGTACTATTACATTTTATCAAACATATATTTGCATATAATTTCATTCAAAGAATTCATCTCTGTTTTAAATTTGTTACCACATGTGCAAATCACTCAATACTGTATTTATTACAGTGTATTATTACACTATGAGAAAAACACAATCAGCAGTTAGGAGATATACACAATTTATTCACACACAATGGATTAATATGGCAGGAACACATGACAGAAACATCGTATTTTATACAGGCCAACGATCGACTTTTAACAACTGATTCTAATATTCAAATGCTGAACTTCGTACATATCTTCAAATGACAAACAAATCTTCAAAAAATAGTTGTTGTTGACGATCTTATATCAAATGGGCTTAACATTATGATTTTTCTTTCAACGACGAAACTCTATAGATGTTTAGGGAACAATTTTAGGGCTTATCGCTAAGGAAAATGAAGTGATTTTTGGATAGAAAGAAGAAACCCAAACGTTTTTTGAAGATGAAGTGTTTTGCGAATAAATATTTCTAAATTTCAGCGGTTAACTATTATAATTGTGTATCTAATTAATTAAGATATATTCCTAAAATCGTTTTAGGAAAGTAAATTTTAGGAAATAGGCAGTTACGAAGATGAAGAGATTAGAAAATAAATGTCTCTAAATTTCAACGGTTAAGATAAATTCCTTGTTATAGTTTTTAGAAATTTTTTTTTACAAAATCGGCAGTTATGTCTAGGGCTGTTAAACAAGTCAAGCTTGAATTTTTTTTAAAGCTCGTTTATGTGTAAATAGTTAAACGAGCCAACTCGTTTATGTGTAAATTCAACTCGATTTAAGCTCGAATTCAGCTCGATTAACACCCCTAGTTACGTCTTTGTATCTCAGCAGTGTATTTCTTTCAAAAATATTTTTTTTTATGTATTTTTTTATAATTATCTCTAATATGGTATACCGACTTGCAAATGACCCATGTTGTTTTTGCCTCTCTAAGCTCAAAGGCGCAATACGGTTAGGCCCAAAGGCGAATTACACTTTCCACCTTAAAAAGATTTAAAATTTTTTGATTTGTAATCCAAAAAATTAAAATTTTCATATTTTATCTTTAATTTATCAAAAGTATTACAATGTAACCCTTATATTAGCATTCTCCTAATTTTTCCGTCATTGTCAATGGGTTAACTTTTGATTTTTGTATTTGATTTGTTGATTTCTTATCGTTTTAACTTTTTAATCCGTTGATTAGCCAATCAGGCAAGATAGTCCCAACCCAACCCAACCTGTTTGGTATCCTTACTTTATCACCGAATGTGAATGTGAATGTGATTTAGGGTTTTTTTTTTTTGAAATCTAAATATATAAACATGTGGGGTAGCGTTGGTGAACACAGTATATAAAACATGTGTCTCAAGTTAAGTTTCTTCATATACCTACTAGCTATTATGGAACTTCTCCTATGAAACTTGTCTGAGTAACCCAATTACCTGGTCTATAATTTTCAGGCATCAAAACAATCGTAGTTTGGTATAGTAGGTTTGAAATGTACGTGGCTAATGTTTTCAACTAAATATCATCCAAGCATGTCTCATTATTTGGTTGCTTCTCAACACAGGTTTTATTGGTTACAAGTTTCTACTTCCCTCTCCAGACGTAACTTCACAAACCACACAATATTTTCCTCAACCAAGCCTCTCAAAGTTCATTCCAAATATCCAATATGTTTGCCCATAAGTTTCCCATACATCATTCACCAACTCTCTCTCTCCCTTCAGAATATATCAGCAGGGGAGGGAGGAGTAAGGAAGCCGATCCAACTAGGCCAATACCCGTTTAAAATTGACCTATCTACAACCCGGAACTGTATACTAGAAAGTTTGTGCTTACTACGGCTGGGTTAGACCTTGGCTTCTACCATTTTTCTTTCACTAATCCTATTGGGACATCATTAATTAAGGAACATAATTTGAGGATTTAATGCATTGTTGTTATTGGATTGATACTAGAGTACATTCAATACCGAGACATATTGACAATCCAATGATCAAAATCATTATGTCCCAATAGCATTACTCGTGTATTTAAGAGTATTTTAAGTTGCGCATACCGTTATGATACTAAGAATATTGGTCAACTAAGTCGTATGGCTCATCCCTCGGCACTGTAGTTAGGTCTTCATTTGCATCATTATGTAAAAAACCAGAACATATGAGAATTCAATATACAAAAATATATTTGTATGTTCCTAAATTTGTGAGTCGCGATAAGAATTGTCATTAATCATGAGTGACTACAATACCAACACCGTTTGGGCACCTAGTGACCCAAACGGCAGTACCAATGAAAAAAAAAAAAAAAAGGAAGTTTCTAGCACCATTAACTCTAAGTATGGACAAGAGCAAGTCATCCAGAAGCTCATGATCATGGACAATAGATGCGTGTGTGATGATATTGATGTGGTGTTAAGAAAATTGCAGAAAAAATACATCCTAGAAAAGGTTAATAGAGCCGACAAAAGGCAGAGACGTGTGACATTGAATAGAGTATATAGACTTAGAAAGTTTGTTATCCTTAAACACCAAAAGAAAAGTTCCACTTCACGTTTGAAACTATAAAGTATCTTCTTAGTAACTCCGTGAATGTTATACTCTTTGGCTTTCTCTCTCTCTCACACAACACATATACTCCGTCTTACTCTCTCAGTCATGAGTTATTACTAGTATAATATATATAAAAAAAAAACCTAAATGCACTCGGTGTATGCATCTTTGTATTATGCCATATGTCACTTCACTTCACCCCTTCTAACTCATATCTTGGTTTAGATACCTCATGGATCACTATTAACAATGTTAAAAGTACAAGGATCACCAAAGTTTTCCATATTATAAGATTACCCTTCTATTATTAAATATTGTGGAATACAATATCAACCTAATGTTAATTGAATAAAATTAAATTGACAAATAAGACAATTAAAATTGGGCCTTTATTTTTTAAGAAATGATAACCAATTTAAATGTATATCTTACTACATATATAACACAGTGTTGGTTAGTTTAGTGACTATCTAAATATTTCATGGGAAAATTCATATAATAGTAATTTTTATTATATCCATCAATTAGTCGATAAACTCTGTCAAAAGCTGTTAGTCAAGTTTTAAATAACGCTAAGGATATTTGTGAAAATATGAGAATCCACCAAGGGTGCGCACGAAATTTTGCTTCAATATGTACACCAATAATATTTTTTTTTAGAGAAATTTGGAGGTCGGTCCCCTTATATGGACTTGTTTGGACTTAAGTCCGTCAAAGAAACTTATTTGTTATGAACTCTGTTTTTTGTCAATTTTACCATACTATCTCTTTCTTTTAGAAGTGAAATAAAACTAAAAATTAAAAATTCCTAAATCTTAGGAGTTTGACTAACATTAAAATTTTCTCTTATATATATAGTAACATTAAAAATAAAAATAGTAACATTCAAATACAAAAAAAAGTTATCATTTGGACACAAAAAAAATACATTTAAACACAAAAAGAAAAGTAACATTTAAACATAAAAAAAAATTGAAACATTCAATATAAATATTTTTAAAAAATAACAATAGCAACATGTTCAACAAAAATATTAACATGTTCAACAAAAATAATAATATGTTTAACAAAAATGTAACATACTTAACAATATTTATTTCTCACAATTTCACGCAAAAAATAGTAATATTGAATATTAATATTTAGGAAAATAATAGTAGTAACAAGTTCAACGAAAATAGTAACATGTTCAAAATAATAGTAACATGAATAGTAATAAATTCAACAAAAACAGTAACATAATAAAAAAAATAATAACATGAAACATTCAATTTAACAAATTAATCCCCAAGAAAAATATCACAAATTACAAAAAACAAAAAATTAACAAGGACCAGAGATTCTCATCCGTTACCCACAAAAATGACATAAGTCATAGAAAATTAAAAGATGAACATTGATGAAACAACACCACTAGCTGGCCGGAAAGAGAGAGAGCTTTGAATTTGAATTATAAATTTATAATGGAGATTTTATTGACATATTTTAATTGAAATTGAATTAAAGGATAATTATATCCAAAATAGAAAATTAATTTAACATTCTTTCAAAGAATGATATTTTTGAGATAAAAAAAAATGAACTTAAGTCATTATATATAATTTTAAATAAAGACTTATCCTCTTATAAGTTTCTTTGCTTGATTTATCTTCAAACAAGTACAATTAGGGAGCGTTACTTCTAATTTTCATTTTTTTACGGAAAACATTTATTTAGGTCTAGGAGACTAGTATCCTCCGCAAAACACGGCTAGTACAACGTTATGTCCAAGGAACAATGGTTCCAAATATGCCGCTAAAGTAATAAGTTCACAACCACCCTTTTGTCTTTGTCTCCTTGGCAGTATTTAGCTCCAATTCAGGCACTCTATATATGTCATCCCTCCCACCACTCTCGCGATGGAAAATTGTCATATTTAGGAGAGAGAAAAAAGGGGTGGTGGTGATCATCATCAAAGGTACATGGCCACAGGAGCAGCTGGGGATGGACTACTCCGGGGAGTTTTCGAAGGATGCATCTCCGGCCACGACACAGGAATCCAAAGGCGACCCTACCACCGGAATTGTGGCTGCGCGTTGCATAAATCGCGCGGTCATTGCTCCCATGTGTCGCCAAATAGGAATGTGTCTTACCCTATAAGACGGGCGTGGAGCGAGAGTTGCCTAGCATTGATGGCCTCGGGGAATTCCTCGCCTTGTTCTTCACCGGCCGTTGCTCCGCCGGAGTCCGGGAGGACACGGTTGGTTGTGTGCAATGAAGAAGAAGAAGAGATTGTTTCAAACAAGGTTTGATTTCACTTCTTGTTTTGTTTTTTTATGGGAACAAGAAAGAAATGTGGGTGGGGCTGTAAAAGTAATTTCGTGAACAAGTTGATAAAATGATAGGGTTTATTTGATGAAAAATGCAATTTAGACTTAAAAATTTGACATAATTTGTTGACCTAATGACGTTATTTTGTTAGAATTATTGGATAAACACAAAATTCCAATGTTTGATACAACCCACAGTAATAAATTAAGTGTTGATGTGTTTTTTTTTTATACATGGGAAGAGGACGACAAAGTCATCCAAAAAAAATAAAGGACTTTCAGAAATGTTGTGTGTATTGTAAAATGGTGTTTATTCTTAATGGATTCAGATCTTTGTATTTTTGTGTATTTTACTTTTTTTTCTGGTCCAACCAAAATGAAAAAATAGAAAGTAACCAAATTCGATCGGTAAAATCATGTTCTCCCCGACAAATACGATTAGATATGTAAGTACTCGTTCTTCTAGTGTCTTTATTATTTCTCATTTCCTCAACTTTTGTATCATCAATTTAGTTTTTGGGTTTTCTTGTGATTTTTTTTTTCTAAATTAGTGTAGTATTACAATTTTACCTTTTTTTGGATCAACTCCGGAAATCTTATTATATTTTCATTAGGTAATTTATATTGGTTACTGCGTTCATCTCGGTCTCGGACTCTGTCTCTGTCTCCAACTTCCCTAGGAAAGTCAGACACAAAAAAACTTCTCATTATTGAAGTGATTTTGGAATCAAGATTTAAAACTAAAGTATTAAAGCCATTAATTAATGTTCCAGTTGTTCTGCACGAACATGGCCGACCGGCACAGTTTGTCGGTCAGAGAATCACGTTGCCGGCGACTTTGCCCACCGTCCCGATTCTTATTTTAAGTAGTTCAAAACACTAATTTTTCTTTTAAAAGTATTTATGAAAAATTGTAAGTTTTAGAAGAATTTTTAAAAAGTTACTTTAAACACACTCTTAAGAGTCTATTTTTCTTATTAAATTTGGGGTATTGATATTAGCCGTCAGATTAATTTTAAAATAAAATTTAAAAAGATTTCAACCGCTAAAAATTAAAGTCATTTTATTTATCTTTTGATATTTAAATTGTACTGTATTTTATTATATAAGTACATTTATCATATAGTATATATATATATATATATATATATATATATAAATTTGGAGCTAGAAAATTTGAGAAATCTTCTCTTCACATTTTTTAATTTTTTATTTAAGAAAAATGTTATTTGAACCTAATTTGGGGACCTAATGTAGGAATCTAATTCAATACTATCATTGGATTGGTTGTGGATTTCATTTAACATTGAAATTCACAACTAATCCAATGATTGCATGAAAATCACATCATTAGGTCTCCAAATAAGATTCCTATAACATTACTCTTTTTTTAATTACCATACTAATGCTTATTTCAATCATACTCTACTATGTGTTTTTTGTAATAATTTTTTCATTAAAAAATTTAGTATTTTTTATTTATCTATCTTCTTAAGCAAAATTTTAAAAAATGATAAAAAAATAACCTTGCAGTACAAAATATATTAATGTATAATATATGTATAGTTGTATCCTTCTGCATAGTCGATCATTTCTGAAACTACGCTTAGCCCAATCATTCTCCACATCAATCTTCATTGCATAATATCCACACTCTATCAGTTATAACTTTAACAATTTCATAAATTTAAAAATATTATTAACAAGAAATTGAAAATTTATCCGAAAATTAGGTTTTTCTCACCAAAAATTAGTGGATTAAGCCAACAAAACCATAAAACTATACATCAATGACCGTTGTAGTAAGCCAACTTATAGGCTTTGTAGAAGTGAAATGAAAAAAAATTCATTTCATTTGAGTTTCATTTAGCTTATGAGCATTTTGGTCTATTTACAAAGAAAAAGGCAACTTTGCCATTTTGAAAGAATATCAAGTTAAATCTTTAATTTTTTTACTTGTCAAAGATGATTGTTAGTGGAAGGGGCCATACGTAATTCTATAGTATAATCTAGAATGTGGTGCAGTAAAATTTCAAAAGATTTTGGAAATTTCATTGAATATATGCATAACTACAAGCTAATGTGGATGAAGTTTACCCATTGAAAATTGTGAATGCTTTGGCTGTGTTCTTGCTATTTTTAAGATTCCCTTTTTTTCATATTACTCTTAGTGGATATTCTGAGGATATTATTATGGCACTTGATAATAATAAAATCCATGTATAACTTTTGCAATATTGTTACTCATACTTAATTTATCGACATAATTTATTGATACAATCTAAAGTTAATATTATCACTTTAAATTATGGTAATATGCATGTATAAGGATTGAGCAAATATTCAAAGTGATACCACCTAGGGTAGTTATTATTTTACATGGATGAATAATTACACAATTTGTGGGTTTTCTTTGACCATATGTTGTCTTATTATTAACCGGTGAGATTACGTAATAATTTCACCATTGCATTGCGTTGAATATGTTCTCCAACAATAAACAATCATATAGCAACTCTAGGCTAGTTTCAAATTACTATTACTCTCTCCGTTTTTAAATATCTGTCATTTAAGATTTATGCACAGGGATTAAAGAAGCTATTAAATAGCTATAATATGAGTAAAAAATAATTACACAAGACTAAAATACCCAGAAAGGAATATGAAAGACACTTAACCTCCACCTAATTTAATGCATTAAAAAGTTAAGGGTAAATTTGAAAAAAAAATATTAATTATGCTTTGGTTTCATTAAATGACAGATATTATGAAACAAAAAAAATTGTGTAAAACGACTGATATTTAGGAACGAAGGGAATATTTTTTTGGATTTAACAATCAAAAGTATTCGAATCAATGTACGCAAACCTCAACTTAAATGAGGCAGCAAACTGCAGATTTGCTGATCACCAACTTCCACAAGAGCCTATATATGGTGTGAATAGCCGCTTAAAGTTAATATAGTGGCATTTAATTTTAAGCAAGCGTGTCGTGTCAGTCAGTATGTCCGGTTTGTCCCCACTAGTTAATTAGTTTATGACCATCGACCAAACTTAATTGATGAACATGGTTTATGCGCCGCTAATGTAGCAACTTGTCAAGTATTTGACAAACTCGCACCATTCATTTTTTCCATTAACTTCATTCTTGTGGCTTTTTGAGAAGCAACAAAAATTGTTAAAATTTTATAAAAGTCTTAGGAGTCGGGATGCATGCTAGTTTCATACAATTAGGTGGTGTGATACAAAATCTAGCTCTTGGCTTATGTTGAGATATTAAAATAGTCAAAGCAACTTGGATGATCGATGCACCGGTAAGTCGACCGATCGACCGGTGATGAAACAGAAGGAACCTGGCGATACACCGGTTGTCCAATTTCGTGCAAGTACATTCTATTCGGCTGGGTTGGGATATTATTTTTTCTAACCTGTTTTTGGACAATTTGAAGCATTGTTCCATGAATGTTTTGGTCTGGGCTAAGCGCTATAAACTTACTGGGATTACATTGGGCTTTTATCTATACTACACATTTTTTAATTCAACTCCGATCGAATCTAAATGTATTAATTCAAGTTGCATTCAGATTGAGGACAAGAACTCGATGCCCAAATCTGATTATTGCCCAAATGTAAATCGAGTTAAGATTTTTTAGTCTACATTTGAACCATTTATTACAAGTCTTTATCAAAATCCTTCAAGGCTCTCATTATATTTGAGTTGACCCACCTAATTTGTGAACCTAACTTACTACAACTACCCTCCCATCAGGCTCAAGATATGCATTCATTACAAGTGGTTTCAGAAACTAATTTCCAAAAAAAGGAGGAATCTCTATTTATTTAAAACTAGATTATTAAAAAAAAATCAAGATTTAAAACTAGATCATTAAAACCATTAAGGCTACCAATTGTTCGGCAAGAACATGGGGCACCGTTTCTGGGTCAGAGGGCCACGTTGCTGGTAACTTTTCTTGCCATCGAACAGCCCCATTTATATAATATGTTTTTTTATACTAGATCAAAGAACTGATCCATTTCATTTGATCAGCACAAAATAGGTTTAAGTTTAGGTTTAGATTTGGGTTTAGGGTATGAGTTGATGGGTGTGAGGAATGAGATTCTTCGTTTGATATATTTTGAACAAATAGTTTAAAATAAAAAATGTTATTTAGACCTTATTTGAGATCTTTTTTTTACTTATTTTTTTCTTTAAGAAAGAAAAAGAATCCATCAAATATGGAATGACTAAGCACTCAAGTCCTACACCAAGTCTTGATGCATAATATCTTCGGTCCTTTCCACAAGTCCTAATTGGATTCCCCATTGGCCCATCCAATTTAATTCAGTAGACAACACTTTTGAGACCAGAGACCTTTTATCACGACATTCACCTCTAGCGTATCCTGTTTCCACTATTGTATGAATAGCATTTCCTGCCAAGGTTTGAACAGTAAACGAGGTGTCAAAAATCTCTTATTCTCTTTTTCCTTTGAATTCAAAATCACATATCGGACTTAATCTGAAGACTTAATTCAATATAATCATTAGATTAATAGTGAGCTCTATCTAATATTAGAACTCACAACTAATTTAATGATTGCATTAAAGCTACATCATTAAGTCCTCATATTAGATCTCCAAATTAGATCCCTATAGTATTGCTCGTCTAAAATACCCCTAATTTGTTGTCCATATAGAGAGCACATGAGACATTTTGTCCAAAAACTTAACCGTGGTTGACATAAGGACTTAATTGCTAAAATTTTAGAGTTTAGGGGCATAATTGACACAAATTAGTTTAGGGACTTAACTGCTAAAATTTTTGAGTTTAGAAACTCAGTTGACATGAAAATGTATTCAGTGATTTAATTGACACAAGAATTATAATTTAAGGGTCATTTGTATAATTTACTCAAAATTTTAAGTACTAGACTCCTAACAGTGAATGATTTTGCTTTGTTCTTCTGCCTTTTTTCATGCCAGTATGGTGACCGGAGATAACTCTTTCCACTTTTGCTTTGTTCTTGATTGTTTTTAGATGCAACTTTAACTATATCTTCCAAGAACTTTACCCACTTGAATATGATCAAAGCCTCTATGTTTCTTTTTGTATCTACAACTTAGAAGTTTTTTACATTTTAGGGGATATTTCAAGCCTATTCTATGCCATGGATGAGCTCAAAGTCATATGACATGCTTTCTTCTAAAATTATAGTGTGACTTACACTTCAATCAACAAAGTTTTATCCCAAATATTCAAGATTGACTATATAAATCTTATTCAGTCATCATTTTAGATCAAAAATCATTAATTTTGTTAACTCACATGTTATATAAAATGTCATTTGTTATTAAACTTTTTCATGTTATTACCTCTAGGCTTCAAATAGGCACTGTTTCTATTATTTTGACCCTTAGAGATGTTATCATTTGATGTAATAAAATGTACCTTGTTGTTTCCATTACCATTGTCATTGGAATTCCCGTTTGTGTCGTTGATCTTATCTTGTTTTTTGGCCTCTTCCTCAATTCGAAGCCGAGCCGTTAGATTCACCATGCTTAATTCAGATTGCTTGTGACGAAGTCCCTTTTGATACTCCTTCCATGAACCCAGTAGTTTGTCGATAACTGCAACAACTTGAATCTGTTCATCTACCTTGATTCCTTCGGACACAATTTCGTGAACTATCATCTATAACTCATGTGTTTGAGCAATTACAGATTTATTTTTCACTATCTGAAATTAAAATAGCGGCTACAAGCATATTTTTTCGTCCTTGCTTCTTCTGTGTCATACTTTGCCTCCAAAGCTTTCCAAATCTTCTGGACAGAAGAATAAGAATTGGAATAATATTCATATAGCTCATCGGAAAGACAATTGAGCAAATAATTGTGACAATTATCTTCGTCAGTCTTCCATAGTGCTAAATTCTTTTCATGTTTAGCTAACTCTTCTGCAGTCATACCTTTCTTGATCACCTTGTTTGGATTTTTTGAAGTGAGAATCCATGCGAATTTCATCAGTTTGAGATAGAACAGAGCTTTCTTTGCCCATCTTTTGAAGAATTGTCCACTGAATCGAAACAGTTTGTTAAGATCGTTTGATCCAGCAGATGAAACAGTAGAAGTGGCTATCGCAGAATTCTCCATTGGGTTTGAAATTCGTCTTAAATTATTAAAAAAAATTGGATGCAAATAAAGTGAACAGCAGGGTGAGGCGCGAACTGGGTCGCTCTCTTAAGACAATTCGCGCCCCCTTATAAAAGGATCACAACGCAGAAGGTAGTAGCGCGTCGTCCCCAGGATACAACAACCCAACTTGTTGATTGTTGCTACACTCAGATCTGCACAATCGAATGAAGCAGAAACTTCACACACACCTTTGAATAGTGCCCAGAAACTTATATAGTAAGAATATAGTTAATATCAGATTGTATATCTATACTGAAAATATGTATATATATATATATATATATATATATATATATATATATATATATATATATATATATATAATATATATGTTTAATAGTTTGTAATTTCTTCTACACTTAATTGGATAATTACTAAAAATATGACTATTGAAATACTAGCCGTTAGAGGTTTTTGATATTCAGCAACTGAAATTTTATTATAGAAATAATGATAGAAAATATTAAAAATTAGGCGAGCCAGGGGGACTCACTACCCAGGTCGTAGACTAGACACACCAGTGTAGTTAGTTTGTAATTTCTTCTATACTTAATTGGATAATAACTCAAAATATCTGAAATTTTATTATAGAAGTAATGATATAAAATATTAAAAATTAGGCGAGCTAGGGGGACCCACTACCCATGTCGTGGACTTGGCACACGAGTGTAGTTCTCCTCTGACAGTCCAACCCCTGCGCACATGAGAGTCTCAAGACCTCTCTTTGATTCAAATGTTAAATAACACTAGTATATATATATAGTCAAGTATCTTGGGATGTTAGTCGATGTGGGATTAAATTCTCACATAAAAAATACTATTTTAGTTAAAATATTCTAACATTATGTATACTTCAACAAAACAACATATTTTCATTTATAAAGTACCAGAATATCCTCCTTTCTTTGAAATTATTGGTGGTACACTTCTTTGTTTTTCTAACAATTTGAAAATGACACTATTTCTCAGTTATTATTGAAAAACATCTTTAAAACTATAACTTCCTTCCCTATTAAACAAGAATAAAGCTCATGTGCATTGTACGTTACGTTTCTGTAATAGATATTTTGTTTTTTAAAAACTCAACAATAAACCTTTAAACTCTGTTCATAAAAATGGCAAACAAAAAACACACCTTCTTTGCAAGGCCTTGCCATGTTCATTTAATTCAGATTGTTGGTCTTCATCTTTGTTTTCTGTTATTTTTTTTCCTAATAATGCTAGAATTATCACTTGACCTATCCTACAAATCCAACTTACATGACATTGACTATTTTTTGAATTTTGGCAGAATGTTTTTTTAAACTCAAATGTTGGCAGGAATATGTTCATAGCTTCTCATTTTCTTACTCTTTGTCTGATGTTACTTATTTAGGTAAATTAATAGTGAAACAATTGGTTAAATGCTTCCTAATTTATCCCAAAAAAAACATTGGATACATGCTTCAGATCACAGGACCATGTCCAACAAATCCTAAGTGAGGTGATTAGCATTCTCTTTGAAGTGTTGTGCTGTGGTTGGGAATTTGACAAATGTTAACTTCAGTAATATGAAGGAAAAGGTCCCATCTAAGTTGTTACGAATCAAAATTTCATTTCAGAGCATTATTTTAGTCACCAAGGAAACAAGTGTTTTAGAAATATTTCAAAAACATTTGGAGAAACAAACACAATAGAAAGGATGAAAAAAATTAGAAATTTCTTTTCGAAACATTGGTCAAAGCATCGAAACACCATGAGACAAAAGTATTTCGATACTCAATCATTGATTCGTTTCGATTTCTATAGAAACAGAAATATTTTGGCCATCGAAACGAAATTTTGGTCCCTAGAAATAATGAAAAGAAAAACTTGCCTTAGAAAGGGAGAAAAGCAGTTGGACTTGACAAAAAAGAAGTACCTCTTGCTGAGAATATTCATTGAATCAGCTAGTTTCTAAAGTCGGAGAGTGCTTGGATTCCTTAAGACAGCGGGCTGTTGCATCACTAGCTCAGCTCCATGCAATTATATGTCTAAAATACTACCTGCATGCATGAAGCCCACAGTAAATAAGCCAAAGTAGTTCTCTAAGTACGAAATTTAAAATTTTAAACAACACATAATCCACTGTCAAAGCAGTCATGAGTTATATTGAATTGATTCCCTCAACAAACAAAGATGGCTGAACAAAAATTCAACATGGTTACTGCAGTTTTCCAACAAAAAAAAACACAAAATAAAATAACAATGCGAGCTCAAACTGACAAATGGGAGGTGCAGGATTAGCCGGCAGTTTGTCTTCCTTAAAATATTATCAGGAGCAAATTGAAGTGGAATAATTTTATGCTCCTCAACCATTGATTCAAAGAATTTCATCTATCACTTTCATTGGCTTTCATTTTAAAACAAAGTATATGCCTCAATGCTTAAGGGATATTGGGACCATTGTCAATGGAAATCAGTCTCTTCTGACCTTATTATGCTCTTTAGATGTAATTCATTAATCATATTGTATAAGTTTTCAAACAAGCCAGATGAGAACATAATAAAATTGTCTCAGTAAAAGCGAATCATTGCAAAATAATCAAGTTCATTACACTTTGGATGTCTGTAGGGTCAAGAGGAAATATGGAAACACTCTAAAACCCCAGCAAATATTGGTGGAATGACTAGAAAAATAATGATTTTAAGTTTGCCAATATATGTTGTTCAGTATCACCAGGCGAATGCCTCACTTTCAAACTTAAGAAACAAGACTGCTGTCATTCTCTTCCATAAAATCATTAGTTAGGCAGTCAACAGTAGATTTTTATAAGCAATGACATATCTAGCACATTTCTAGGGGAAAGATAGATGGAAGCCGCTAAGTGCTATGTGAGGATACATACTTGAAAGGAATAAACTACAATTTTGGCTGCTCTATGCTTCATTCATGACGTGCAAAAAGTATGAACAACAGAAAGGAAGCATTATCTAATGCCAATTCCTAAGACTGCAGAGACACAACTCACAAGCATCCTTTTATCGCAGAGTTGATTGCCATTTGCTTTCTATTTGATTTCCATCCTTACTTTTCTCTAGATTTTACAGCATAAATGAACCACAGAAAAAATAATCTCTTAAGAGGTTTAAATGATTTTTCAAAACCGTAACCGTTTTATGATTGTTCTAATGTCACTAAAGATAAAGATTTCAAATGACAAGTAATTTTCATCCATGCCAAAAACAAAGTCTGCACACAGGTTGGTTACTCATACTCAACAATTACTGTAGTGGGGCACACAAAATATCCACGTGACAAAACAATACAATTCATGGCCATTTGCTTAAATGGAAAGAAGAGTCTCCTACAGGGACAGATTTAGAAATATAGTTAGAGTGAGCATCCTTATAATTTTTTCGGGATACCACGGGACGAGTGTTATATAATATAGGGTAAATTATAACTAAAAACAGTAACCTAAAAAAATATTTGCTCAATCTTTTATTGGTCTCCTAGGCAATTAGAATTATTCAAAATTGCAAGACACAATATTCCAACTTCATGGTCATTACACAATTTAAAAAAAAAACCTTAAATTACAGGAAAAACCTATATGACAAGATCTGCAATCATCGAGTCTTCTACTAGGAGATATAACACTTAAACCTAGATTCTTTGCTGCATAGGAATTACCGCCCTAGGTAGGACAATAAAGTTAGTTAGGATCCATATTGCAGAGGACACTATGCAAAAAACCCCACTTCCATGCTTTTACAGTGAAGATCAAAGGCAAACCTAATAAAGCCAAGCCAAGGAAAGGCTCTCATTTTACTGTAATCCCTAAGATTCTCTTTTCAAACACACCTCTTTCTTTCCCTCAATTATTTTAGATTAATGCAGCCACCTTACTATGAGTTCAAGACAAGTGCCTTTCTCTAGGGCAAGCCTGGTTCTATGCTATATATAAACCCTTTAAAGCATGCAAAAGCCCAAACATAAGTACATAACCATCTTCACCATCACTAAAACACTGCATTGCATAATGAACTCAATCCACCAAATAAACCCAAATTCTCTTGTTCTTCCATTGGCTTCAACGTCAAACTATGGAACACATGCCTCCCACAAGGGCCAGGTTTTGATCGCTATACAAACTTCTAATCCTCCCGATCATAGTTGTCAAATCGTGTATCGGAAGGTGTATCGTTTTTGAAAAATCGTGTATCGTAAGATACGCGCAAGTTTAAATAATTATTATAATATATATATATATATATATATATATATATAACTTTTGTAAAACAGTCATAGACTCATAGTAACAAAACATATCATTAATATTCCACAAATTATTCAAGTTTCCAACATAGTTCAGTAATATCAAAATGCATCAAAATGTTAAGACCTCTAATTCAAACTTTTAATATCAACTACTTGAAGAACTTTAATATTAATTAGGAATTTTGAATTCAATTAAATAACATTAACAATATACTTTATTATTATTTTTAAACTATAATCTCTGAAATGACATTGTTTTGCTAGCTAATAATTTAAAAATAAATCTTATGGTGAAACGATGTCATTTCAGCCCAAAAAAATTAAAAGAAAAATAAAAAAATAGAATTTTCACGTATTATACGTATTAGACGATATGTATCGTCTCGTACGTATCATGTACGATACGGTGTAAAAACGATATAGAGACACAATACGTATCGTTTTTCAAGTGTATCGCGACGCATCATACGATACGTATTATATATCGTACGATACTAAACAACTATGCTCACAATTAAACAACATCCTTTGACATTGGGAATCAATATAATTTACCAAAGATTTACCCACATATCCATCACAATTACACACGCATGACAAACAAATACCTAAACAGAATTTACAACGCACAGCTGGATGGGTAGTCAATTTTGGCATACACAAGCAAAGGTTGGTCTGTTTAGTTTCTCAATGAAAGTGCTTTCAAGGTTTCTACCAAAAAGTGAAGAACAAGCAAAAAAAAGTGTACGAAGAGAAGCTTCCTTAGAAGTGTGTAGTGTTGTGTCTAATTCCCTCAAAACATGAGGAGGGTCTACTTGCCTTGCTTTAAAAAAGAATTTGTTCCTAATCTCTCGAGATATGAGAGTGGTTATTACCTAGTCTCTTGATTGTGGGATGAGTTCTTCTCTACCTTGGAGGTATTGTTTCCTTGAGTATCTCTCTTGCGAGTATTACAACTAGGAGTCTTTGAACTTGTCCTGGAAATTCATGTTTTGTCGAAAAAATATTTTTTGATATTGCCGAAAAATGAGTTAATACTTTGGCATCATAGATTTGTGAAGTCAAGTGGCATGCTAGAATTTTTTTTTTCTGGTAAATAAAATAATGCATTGACTGATTAGTGAAAAATGTACAGCTATCACTCTTGGTCTCCTATATAGTCATCTTTGTATCACTCGAACTTTGTTCCACTCTGTTAGAAGAGATGGAAAGTAAAGAAGAACCACTCTAATAAGGGTACAGATTGTTGTCCAGTACTCACATACACATTGGTTCCTTACAGATTCTTTTATAGGTATACCCACCATCTCCCACATAACATTAAGAATAATTTAGATCCTTTGCCAACACTTAGTCCAAAACAGGTTGCTTTGATACAATCAATGCTAAAACACCCAATCCCACAAGGAACTCTAAATCCTGCCAAGCCAAGCCAAACTAGCCACTCCAGAAAATGCTAGGCCATTCTCTCTCTCTCTCTCTCATGGCACATTTGAGGTCTCATATTTTAGAAATTGCCGCTTGTCCTGAACTCATGGGAAGGTAACTAACTACATTGTTCGCAAGATCCTCCAGACCAAATCTCTCTTGAATTCTAATGACAGCATTCCCAATTTCTTTTCCCTTGATTGTACCTACACCCCCATACAGACACTGATCCCCTGCTCTATATAAGCCCTTGAAACCAAATGCAAAAGTTTCAAGTTTCAACACAGTCAAATGCACACACACACAGAAACTCACACTCTCTCATCCCCAAAACCAGACCCTCACACACACATTCTCATCCCCCAAAACTCTGCAGTCACAAAAACACACACTGCACACTCATCACCAAAACCATACACGCACAAACACTCACAGTCTCATCCCCTGAAACCAACTCAGACACACAGACAAAGTCATCCCCAACACCAACCCGATAACAAACAAAAATTTCAGAGAAGATATAAAGGGAGAGGAGAGAATGGCCACTGGGGTAGCAGAGATGATGCTTCGGTGCGTGTTTGACGGAACCTTATCGGAATATGACAAAGATATTGAGCGGAGGCCATACCATCGGAACTGCGGCTGTGCACTACACACATTAAAAGGTGCATGCTCCAATCCTTGTTTTCAACATAGGAAAATTTCCTACCCGAAGAAACAATCATGGACAGATTGTTCCTTGTCCATATCGGCTTCCAAACCCTGTTCTCAATCTTTTGTCAGTGACTCATCTGTTCAGAATAAAGAAGATTCAGGTGAGGCTTTGTCGAGTAGATAATAGAAATTCCAGCTATATATGTTAGCCATGTAGAAACCAAGATGAGATAAACATTCAGTGCTTTTCCACATAAATAAGTTATCTCAAGAAATGAGTGCACTGGCTTTTCTGTTCTCATTGGTGTACATCTGTGAGTTTTTCTCAAGTAAATAAATTTTATTTCCCAAGAAGAGGATCTTACCATAAAGCTTAAAACAAGCTGGAAAGGGCACTGTTTGGAGAATTGCTCAACACAATCCGGTGAGTTTAAGGTAAAATTACGTTCTGAATTGTTTGTTTGTCTGTGACCAAGGATCAAAATATCGTTCGGTGTATTGTTTCGGTCACTTAGAAAATGAAAACGTTTCGACGTGTTTCGAAAATATAATGAAAAAAATAAAAAATTTAAGAATTTTTTTTTAAAACATTGATGGAAATATATCAAAATATCTTGAATTACCTTGAAACATTCTAAAACAATTGTGCAAATGTATTGAAATATTATAATCCATTTAAAAATATTATGGAATATCTCAAAATATCAAAATTTTGATTCCATCATTATTTCAATTCGGTCCACTTGAAAACAAAAATGTTTCAGACGTTTCAAACGTTTCAAAACGATATATTTGATCATTGTCTGTGAGAATGTAAGAAATACACAGTGAAACAAGATTTTGCTCAAGAAGGCATAGATTTTGAGACGCAAGAACTTTTACCACAACATGGCTAGCAAAGCACAATATTTATGTTTACCAAAAAAATAGATTGATTGAAATTTTTTGGGTAAGTGAAAATTTTATTCTTAAAACAATATACAATCAAGTTCAAGCCCTTAAAATTTTTGTAGCATTACAACTAACCAAATTTTTCACAAACAAGGTTTTGGGAAATAACCAGAAAAAGAAAAGGGGTTGGGGGTGTGTTCCACATAGGCATGAATCGATTCTCATTTTATTTTGGCAACCTTAGGGTGAGAGGGAAGTCATTCTTATGTTCTGAATACTATACGCAATCTATGTTCATGCCCACCCATATGTAAACACACATGCATACATACCACAAACATAAACATATTGTAATCAATTCCTTCATTGGCTTTTTTTTTTCAAAGACTAATACTACTTTAACCTAATTTGTGATCTAGTCTACTGTTACCGTAGATTAGCAGTAAAACTCGTTATGGGATGAATTCTATTACCAATCTAACAATAGAAGTAGATTCGATCAACAAATCAGATTCAAAAAACATTATTGTTTTTCAAATATATTGTGCTTTATTATAATTTCAAAACTACTTAAGCACAATTATGTCATTCACTAATGTTTTAGATATCAAGTTGGTGATTTGATAGGGTTTCTATTAGAATTAGAAGTTAAGATTTAAATATTAGAAAGTGGAGCAATTAACAAAGTTAAACTAAACTAGATGAAAATTAAGACATTCACATTTATTGGAACTAAAAACAATATTAGGGATTAAGTCTCTCTCCCTTACTCCCCCCCGGCCCGGAAATCACCATTACATCTTTTCTACTTCATTCAATATGATGCAGATGTATCAAACCAAAGATTGCAACAGAACTAAAAAATACATGCAGTATGTACACTTCAACTTAAAACATATTTTCGTTTTTAATGTATGAGATTATAATCCTTTCTTTGAAATTATTGGTGGTACACTCTTGTGTTTTTTTTTTGAAAATTTGAAAATAGAACTATTTCTTAGTTATTATCAAAAAACATCTTTAACACCGTAACTTCCTTCCCTATTAAAAAAGAATAAATTCCATTTGTCCTGTATCTTAAGCAAGTTACATTTTGTAATAGACATTCGTTTTTGAAAAAATCAACAATAAACCTTTAAACTTTGTTCATAAAAGTGGCAAACCAAAAACACACCTTTTGCAAGGCGTTGCCATGTTCATTTAACACAGATTATTGGTCTTCATCTTTGTTTTATGTTATTTTTTTTTTGCCATAATAAGGATTAATAATGCTACAGTTATCACTTAACCTACCGTACAAATCCAACTTACATGACATTGATTGTTTTTTGAATTTCGGCAGAATGCTTTTTCAAACTCAAATATTTTTCAGGAATTGTTCATAGTTCTAGCTTCTAATTTTCCTAGTCTTTGTTTGATGTTACTTATTTGGGTAAATTATTAGTGAAACAATTGGTTCAATCCTTCCTAATTTATCACCAAAAAAAAAAACCAATTGGATACATGCTTCTGATCAGTGGACACTTGATGTATTGATGAGTCAAAAAGAATACAAGCTAAGTGTAGAGCCCCGCATATATAGTCAATAAAAATCACAATAAGGATAAAAAGGTAAAAAAAAAAAAAATCTAATAAATCCTAATAAACTAAGCTGCTATAACTCCAACACTCCCCCTCAAGCTAGGTGTCAAAATATCAACTAGGTCAACCTTGACAACGGAGTCCCCGATGAATGAATAGAGTTACAGGTTTAGTGAAAACATCCGTAACCTGATCACTAGTCCCCACAAACGATGGAATGACAATACCGGTGCTAACTTTCTCCCCAAGAAAGTAAACATCGATCTCTATATGTTTCGTTCTCTCGTATAATACAGAGTCAGACACGAGCTAAATAACAGATCGATTATCACTATATAACGTAGATGAAGAAGTCACTGAAAATTCCAACTCGTCAAGAATCGGTCGTAGCCAATTAATCTCACATGTGCCAAATGTCAGTGTCTGATACTGTGCCTCTACTAACGAGCGCGAGACAATTGACTGCTTCTTGCTCTTCCAAGAGATAAGATTAATCCCTCGGAAAGCACAGAAGCCTGTAGTAGATCGATCGTTACACGTTTCCCCATAATCTGAATCTGAATAACAGGCTAGAGAACCAGTTTGAGATCCTGATGCATAGAACAAATCAAGCCCAGAACAATACTTGAGGTACCGAAGAATATGATAAATTGCATTAAGATGGGGTTGACATGGTCTGTACATGAACTGACTAACTTGGCTGACAGCAAATGAAATGTTTGGCCTAGTGTTGGCTAGGTAGATAAGTCTACCTATCAACCTCTGATAGACAGTCGGATATCTCTACTCCTCATCTTCAACAGCAAGCTTCAGGTTTGGAATCATGGGTGATGATACCGGTTTGCACCCCAGCATCACAGAAAGAAGATTCAGAACATACTTTTTCTGAGAAAGAACAATACCCCTGCTGCTACGAGCAACCTCAATCCTAAGAAAGTATCGCAGAAAACCAAGGTCCTTCACATCGAAAGCCTTCCCAAGGTCTACATTGACTTGTGCAATCCAGAAACATTATCTCCAGTAATAATAATATCATCAACATATACTAAAGGGATGACACACTATTGGGAAGTATTCTGTCGAATAAAACAGGTATGATCAGAATGACATGTGGTGAACTCTAAACACACAACTACACTACTAAAGCGAGAGAACCAGACTCGTGATGACTGTTCCAATCCATAAAGAGACTTACGCAATCAACATACCTTTTCAGCATACTCCCTTCACCATGAAAGTTCGATGGGATATCCATATAAATATTCTCGTCCAGATCACTGTGAAGAAATACATTCTTCACATTCAACTGATGAAGAGGTCAAGAGTACTCCGCAGTAAGAGAAATAATGAATCGAACAATAGTCAATTTTGTCACGGGGACAAAAGTAGAACCAAAATCACAACCTGGTACATGTGTAAAGCCTGTCGCTACAAGTCTAGCCTTGTGACGATTAATAGTACCATCCGCAAGAAACTTTAGAGCTTCACCCCTGAAGGTAAAGAGACAAGATTTCATGAATGATTATGCTAAAGAGTGTCCATCTCCATCTGTATGGTAAGAACCCACTGGGGGCTCCCGTATTGCCTCTGAAACAGAGCAAAGAAGCGGTGTATCTGATAAGACCATACTATAAACTCAAAATGTAGACGACAAATCACCATAAAAAATATAAACAGAGATTAAATATAAAATCCTGGCGGTCCAACTATAACGAACAACTAGACGACGATCACGCTGCTTTAAATCATCATCCTCCACTGATAATGTCTCATCAGGAAAAGTAAATGGCTCAGTATCTGCAATCTCATCAGTACTAACAACAGGTGCATCAATATGCTCAACAAACTGAGAAGTATTACTTGCATTGTTTGAGGTTGAGGAGACACAAGCAAAAGGATAAGAACGAGGGCGACGAACATAAACCTGCAAAGAAAGAAAGACTAGTGACTCTGTACTGACAGGGATGAGTGGCTCTGGAGGAGGAAAGACGGATGACTCTGTAGTAATAGTAACCAATGACTCTAGTTCTTATGGTAATGGAAAATCAAAGGGAGTACATCAACTGTGGAGGGGCAGACACAGGACTGGAAGAAAAATAAGGAATATGCTCAAGAAAGGTAACATCTAGGCTGTGATACATATGCCGCCTAATAGGATCATAACATCGATACCCTTTAGATTGATGACAATAATCTACAAAGACACAACGAATCGCTTTATCATCAACCTTATGGCGAGTAGGAGACTGATCCTGAATAAAACATGTGCATCCAAAAACATGAAGGGGGACCAAAAAAAGTGTTCGTTCAGGGAATAAGACTTGCAAGGGAGTTCTATGCAAAAGAACATGACTAGTGTACGATTGCACAGAAAGGTAAAAGTCAAAATAGAAAAATGTCAATAAAATTTTGGTACCCCCATACCTCTAAGCATACAACATACCATTCTTATCAGACTCCTATTTTTCTTTTCAGAAACGTCATTTTGCTCAGGAGTATATAGACAAATGAGTTGCTAAAGAATACCTTGAGAAGAAAGGTGAGACATTAAGACATCAAACACATATTATTTGACATTATCCGAACGAAGAGAACGAACAATGACATCGAATTGTGTCTTAATCATCTGGAGAACTGAGTGATTATAGGGAGTACATCGGACTTTCTATGCAAAAGGTAGACCCAAATACAACAGGTATGATCATCTATTAATGTCACATAGTATTGAACACCTGACAGAGCAGTAACAGGAGAGAGTCACCAAATATCAGAGTGTATTAGGTCAAATGACTTGGGCGACTAGTGCATGCGAGGAATAGAATTGGCCCTAACATGTTTCGATAGGGAACATATAACACAGTCAAGTTTACCACCAACACAAGCATTGCTCAAAGCAGGAAATAATATACATAAATATTTAAAATTTGTATGTCCAAAACGTTCATGCCACAACTGAACAGTTTGTGACGAAAAATTATAACAACAACTACTAGGTAAAATACTAATATACAAGTTAGGAACAGATAAAGAGAAAGTAAGTACAGGTGATAGAGGTAGAGGAACTAGTAAAATTGGAGGCGAATTGCCTAGATAATACAGTTCATCTCTCTCATGTCCCCTGATAATAATCTTCCTAGTACTCAAGTCCTGCAAATAACACGAATCAGATAAGAACACAATTGCACAGTAAAAATCTCTGGCTAACTGATGTACAGATAATAGAGGCCAATTTTGGCACATGAAAAAGCGAACGTAATGTAAAGTCATCTGGGAGGTGGACTATGCCCCTACTATCAATAGGGGCATGTGTTCCATCTATTAGTTGAACTTGTGTATGTAACTACTTGTCAAAAGTAGTAAAGTGATGGGCCTCACCTTTCTTGTAACCATTCGCACCCGAGTCCGGCATCCAAAGGGGAGACGGACTGACACAAGCACGAAAGACACGAGGTATACCTGTAGTGATGACAGTAGCAGTAGTCGGACTCTAAGAAGTCAGAGTGGACATAAGTATATTCAATCGGGAAGTGATAGTGGTACCTCAGCAATAACAGCACTATGGCCGCGAGGAAGCGGCTTAAGCTCCGAATAGAGTTTCTAGCAAATAGCCCTGAGATGTCCTGATCGGCCACAATAATCACACTGATGAGAATTCCCCTGTTTGTGCTGATCTAGGGCACCTTGACGGTGCTAGTCCGAGCACTGTCCACCCCTGACCGAGGATCCTGAATGAGACCCTGTAGCAGCTGCAAGGGTCATATGGTCAGCCGAAAGAGCCAAGGCGGCAACTAGAAGTGATGCAATATGGATGCGGCGCTCATGTTGTTCAATCATTGCATACACCTCATAAAGAGAAGGAAGCGTCAACATCGACAAGATTTTGGAACGAGGTCCCTTAAACTTATCACGAAGCCCCATAAGGAACTTGTGAATCCAATTCTCCTACTCTTGAGTGCAAAAATGTTGCTCCCTTGGGCTCTATCATCGGAATAGTAGCAAGAGGACATAGAGTCTCATACTCAAGTCAACACTGGGCCAAATAGCCATAATAATCCTGAACGGTCATATCTCCCTATCAAGCATATGAGAGCTCTTGAGAAAGCTCATAAACACGAACTCCCCGTCCTGCCTAGAAATACATCTCTGATAATGCGCTCTATAATTTCGAAACAGAGCTATGAAACTGGTGAATCCTACAAACAGATGGTTCCATCGAGCCAAATAACCATCCAAGAATGGCGCAGTTCTCAGAGAACCACGAAGAATATCCAAGGTCAGCATCAGCTGACTTTGGGTGAGATCCCGCCAACCAACCAAACTTTCCTATACAGCCTAAGAAAAGCTGGAATGAGTAAGACTACTCAGCGAAGTTACGACCATTCAACAACTGTGCCGTAACTTTATGAGAAATCATGTTCGGCAGTGCTGGTAATGCAACTGTACCAGTAAATACTGTATACTGGTCAAATATAAAAGTGAAAGTATTAATAGATGTCTCAACGGTAGAGGTGTCAACAATAGGGGTCTCAAATCCCTCAGTAGTAGCCATATCAACAAGACTAGGGCATCCATGACAGAAAAACAACTCTAAGATAAATAGAGGGATAAAATAAAGGAGAACAATATACTTCCAGTCGAATAGTAGCAACAAATAAAGAAGGTTTAGAAAGCTCCCAAATAATCAAGTCACGGTATCCAGAAATCTAATAAATATAAATAAATAATATATTACATCAAGAGCACATAGTGCAACCTGTTCTTAAAAAAGTCTTAGATACTACAACCTAGTAGCATTGTAACGAAGAATGCGAAGGACAAAGCCGCAACGAAAAACGTGACCGGACAGTGAGCTAATATGGGTTAGGTTCAGTTTATTAGGTTGCTGGGCTGGTCTGGGTCGATTTAATTTGACTTCCGGTTTATTGGGTTGGATTTTGGGTGGTCTGGGCCGGTGGAGGGCAGTCGGTAGGGTGGTCTGGGCTGATCTTGTAATATTATTGTAGGCGAGTATTCTTTGTAGTGTTCGGTGGATAGGAGTTGTCGGTGAGGGCAGTCGGTATGGGGAGGCAGTATGGGCAGTAGGTATGGGAAGTCGCTGGTTTGTTGATTCGCTGTCGCTGGGTGGTATTATTTCAGTCGGTGGGCAGTTTGATGGGGCAGCAGTATTTGTGTTGTGATGGGTATTATTTCGGTCAGTCAGTCGGTGCTTGCTGGGAAGGTTTGCTGGATAGTCACGATGGAGTTACATTGAGAAGGTTTGCTGGGTTCGCTGAGTATATCGGTTGTTGTTCACAGTGAAGTTACAGCAGTATTTAGGGTTAGAGTTAGGGTTAGGGTTGGCGAAGAAGATAGGATTTTGGCTTTGATACCAACTTAATGTATTGATGAGTCAAAAGGGATACGAACTAAGTGTAGAACTTCTTTATATATAGTCAATAAAAATCACAATAAAGATAAAAAGGTAAAAAACGAAAAATTCTAATAAATCCTAATGAACTAAGCTGCTATAACTCCGACAAGTACCATGTCCAACAAATCCTAAGTGAGATGATTAGCATTCTCTTTGAAGTATTGTGCTGTGATTGAAAATTTGATAAATGCTAACTTCAATAATATAAAGGAAACAGGCCCATCTAAGTTCTTATGACATCGAAATTTCGTTGCGGTGCGTTACTTGAGTCACCAAGGAAACACAATTGTTTGGGAAATATTTGGAGAAACACAATGGAAAGGGAGAAAAATTTAGAAATTTGTTTCCAAAACGCTGAAACACCATGAGACATAAGAATTTCTACATTCAATAGCTAATTCGTTTTGGTTTTCATGGAAGGAGACCTGGAAATAATGAAAAGAAAACCTTGCCTTAGAAAGGGAGAAAAGAAGCTGGAATGGGAAATAAGATGCACCTCTTGCTGAGAATATTCATCGAATCAGCTAGTTTCTCCACTCGGGGAGTGCTTGGATTCCGCAAGACAGTTGGTTGCTGTATTACTAGCTCAGCTCCAGGCAATTATATGTCTAAAATACTACCTGCATGCATGAAGCCCACAGTAAATAAACCAAAGTTGTTCTCTCAGTATGAAATTTAAAATTTTAAACAACACATAATCCACTGTCAAAGTAGTCATAAGCTACATTGAATTGATTCCCTCAACAAAAAACGATGGCAGAATAAAAATTCAACATGGTTACTGCAGTTTTCCAATATAACAATGCAATAAAAAATAAAATAACAGTGCAAGCTTAAACTGACAAATGGGTAGTGCAGGATTGACAGGCACTTTGTCTTAAAATATTATCAGGATTCAGGAGAAAATTGAAGTGGAATAATTACGTGCTCCTTAACCATCTATTCAAAGCATTTCATGAAAGCTTTCATTTTAAAACAAACAATATGCCTCAATGCTTAAGGGATACTGGGACCAGTGCCAATGGAAATCAGCCTTTTCCGACCGTATTATGCTCTTTGAATGTATTTCAGCAATCGTACTGTATAATGTTTCAAACAAGCCAAATGAAAACATAATAAAATTGTTAAAGTAAGAGCCCATCATTGCAACATCATCAAGTTTACACTTTCGAGAATCTCCGTGGGGTCAAGAGGAAATAATGGAAACACTCTAAAACCCCAGCAAATATTGGTCTGAATGACAAAAACACAATTTTCAGTTTGCCAATATATGTTGTTCAGCATCATGCAGGCAAATGCCTCACTTTCAAACTTAAGAAAGAAAACTGCTATCATTCCCTTCCACACAATCATTGGTAAGGCAGTCAACAATATGTCTAGCACATTTCTAGGGGAAAGAGAGATGGAAGCCGCTAAGCGTTGTGTGAGGATACATACCAGAAAGGAATAAACTCTAATTTTGGCAGCCCTATGCTTCAGTCACAACGGACAGAAAATATGAACAACAGAAAGGAAGCATTATCTAATGCCAATTCCTAAGACTGCAGAGTGAATGAGACACATATTGCAAGCATCCTCTGATTGTCATTTTCTTTCTATTAGATTTCCATCTTTACTTTTCTCTAGATTAAACAGCATAAATGAACTACACTAAAAATAATCTCTTAAAAGGTTTAAAGGACTTTTCAAAACGGTAAACGTTTTATGACTTGCAATTATTCTAATGTCACTACAGATAAAGATCTCAAAAGACAAGTAGTTTTCATCCATGCCAAAAACCAAATCTGCACATGGGTTGGTAACCCATACTCTCACAAATTACTGCAATTGGGCACCTACATTTCATGGCCATTTGTTGAAATGGAAAGAAGAGTCTCCTACAGAGATAAATCTAAAAAATATAGTTTGAGTGAGCATCCTTATAATTTTGAGGATATTATGGGACTTGTGTTATATAATAGTGGGTAAATTATACCCAACAGTAACCTAAAAAAAGATTTCCTCACTATTTTATTGGTCTCCTAGGCAGCTCCAAAACAACGGTCCCAGGAAATTAGAATTTTTCAAACATGCAAGACACAAGATTCCAACTTCATGGTCATTACAGAGAAAAAAAAAACCTTGAATTACAGGACAAAACTATATGCCAAAATTTGTAATCATCGAGTCTTCTACTGGGTGATATAACACTTAAACCTAGATTCTTTGCTGCATAGGAATTACCACCCTAGGTAGGACAATAAAGTTAGTTAGGATCCATATTGCGGAGGACACTATGCAAAAAACCCCACTTCCTTGCTCCTGCAGTGAAGATCAAAGGCCAACCTAATAAAGCCAAGCCAAGGAAAGGCACTCATTTTACTGTAATCTCTAAGATTCTTCTTTCAAACATCCCACTTTCTTTCTCTCAACATATTTTTCGTTAATGCTGCCACCTTACTATGAGTTCAAGACAAGTGTCTTTCTCTAGGGCAAACCTGGTTCTATGCTATATATAAACCGTTCAAAAAGCATGCAAAAGCTCAAATATACACATCTTCACCAACACCAAAACACTGCATTGCATAACGAACTCAGTCCACCAAATAAACTCAAATTCTCTTGTTTTTCCAAAGACTTCAACTTTAAACTGTGGAACACACACGCCTTCCACAAAGGCCTGGTTTTGATCGTTATACAAGCTTCTAGTCCTCACAATTTGACACCATCCTTTGACATTGAAAATCAATATAATTTACCATAGATTTACCCTGATATCCATCACAATTACACACATGCATAACAAACAAATACCTAAAGCACAACTAATTTTAGAAGCTCACATGAATGGGCAGTCAACTTTGGCATACACAAGCAAAGGTTGGTATGTCTAGTTTCTAAATGAAAGTGCTTTCTAGGTTTCTACCAAAACGTGAAGATAAAGAAGCACAGCAAAGTGTAAGAAGAGAAGTTTCCTTAGAAGTGTGTAGTGTTGTCTAATTTACTCAAAACAAAAGGGGAGTCAAATTGCCTTGCTTAAAAAAAAAAGGCCAAATGAATTTATTCCTAATCTCTTGAGATATGAGAGAGGTTATTACCTAGTCTATCAATTGTGGGATGAGTTCTTCTCACCTTGGAGGTATTGTTTCCTTGCAAGTATTACAACTAGGAGTCTTTTGACATGTCCTGGAAATTCATGTTTTGTTGAAAAAAACATTTTTTATATTGCCAAAAAATGAGTTAGTACTTTTCGCATCATAGATTAGTGAAGTAAGCGTCGTTTTTTCTGGTAAATAAAATAATGCATTGACTGATTAGTGAAAAATGTAAAGCTATCACTCTTGGTCTCCTATAGAGTCATCCTTCTATCAGTCGAATTTTGTTCAACCCTGTTAGAAGAGATGGAAAGTAAAGAAGAACCACTCTAATAAGGGTACAGACTGTTCTCCAGTACTCACATACCAATATTGGTTCCTGACAGATTGTAAGCAACACAAGAATCCAGATTCTTTCTTTTATAGGTATACCCACCATCTCCCACATAACATTAAGAACAGTTTAGATCCTTTGCCAACACTTGGTCCAAAACAGGTTTTTTTTTTCGGTAAGTGTCCAAAACAGCTTGCTTTGATACAATCAAATGGTAAAACCCCCACTCCCACAAGGAACTCAAAATCCTGCCAAGCCAGCCACTCCAGAAAATGCCAAGCCATTCTCTCTCTCTCTCATGGCACAGTTTAGGCCTCATATTTTAGAAACTGCCGCTTGTCTTGAACTCATGGAAGGTAACTAACTCCATTGTTGGCAAGATCCCTCCAGACCAAATCTCTCTTGAATTTTAACGACAGCATTCCCAATTTCTTGTCCCTTGATTATACCTACACCCCCATACAGGCACTAATTCCCTGCTCTATATAAGTCCTTGAAATCAAATGCAAAAGTTTCAAGTTTCAACACATTCGAATGCACACACACACACACTCTCTCTCTCTCTCTCTCTCTCTCTCTCACACACACACACACACGTCCCCAAAACCAGACCCTTACACACAGACACACTCATCCTCAAAACCAGACCTATACACACAGTCACACAAACACACACAGTCTCATCCCCAAAAATCTACTCAGACATATACACACACACAGACACAGTCATACCCAACACCACCCCGGCAACAAACAGAAAGTTCAGAGAAGATACAAAAGAGAGAGGAGAGAATGGCCACTGGGGCAGCAGAGATTATGCTTCGGTGCGTGTTTGGCGGAACCTTATCGGTATATAACACAGATATCGAGCGGAGGCCATACCATCGGAACTGTGGCTGTGCGCTGCACACGTTAAAAGATGCATGCTCCAATACTTGTTTTCAACACAGGAAAATTTCCTACCCGAAGAAGCAGTCATGCACATTGAGCCAAGTTCAAAAAAGTCCAAAATTGAAAAGAACTAAATGAAGACCATTAAGCCCAATTTTATACATGTTTCGTGGAACCAAAGCAATGCTTACAAATCAAGCTGCCACGATCACTCAGTGACAGTTATATTTCTAGGGACAGACCTCTTGCATTGCGTCAAACTGATGGTTGGTTCATCCTTTGTCCAGATCCATCCATAGCAAGTCTAAAACATTACCTGCACGGTGCATTGAATGAAATCATCCATTTACTATCCCAATTCTAAAATATTGTTAGAAAAAAGTAAAACCACTAATCTTCAAAGTAGCTGGGAATTTTGGAGCAAGCAATTAATAATAAGGTTTTTCCAGATCCACCAAAGGTGCATGTGACAAATCTCCTTTCCAATTAATAAAGGAAACTCTAGACCCTCAGTTTATTAAAAAAAGGCAGAAACAACCACAATGGAATCTCAACCATACAAGAGGACAAGTGCCAATAATGCCAATCAGCCCACCCCACTTCACTTATTTTTTTTTTTTTGTCTTTTCTTGGAAGTATCTTGGCCACCACCAAAAAATCATAGATTGTCCTGTCCAAATGAACGACCAGAGTAACAGATGTTTGCTTTCTTCTTTATGGCTTTTGGCTTTTATATAATTAGTAGGTGACTCTTATCAGAAAGAGAGAAAAAAATAAAATTGTTAAGTCACGGTCAACTTCAGTTCTGTCATGCCTTAGATTATCAAAAGGGGATAAAAGCAAATTGTAGCAGCAGCATATAACACAAGTGACTACTGCAAATTTTCTTAAGATCAAACAGCAGTCAGAAGTTTTCCACCAATTTCGATCTTCAACATCATTGAGAATCAAACAACCTCATCTTACATCAGAAAAATGATGCAGACTTCAGTCTGTATTTTCTTCCTATCCCTGGAAACACTCAAACACAATATTCACAAATAGTAAATGACTACACGGCAGATGATGAAATGTGAAGAATTGATAACACTAATTCTTCTAATTTGTTTTTAAAGAAAATCAATGATTCTTCCACTATTTTGGTAAATCTGACAACAGTGAGGACATCTTGAAGTCCATGGAAATTCGGAGATTGCAAAAAAAATCCTAATTCTCTCTGACACTGTTTATTTTATCTCCCAATTCTCTCAACCTTGCGAAATGGAAGTTTTCCCTAAGAAACAGTCATGGAATTAAAGGTCCTTGTCAATAGCAGCTTCCAAAAACTATCCAAAAACACTTTTTCTCGATGTCTTGAAAGTTAGGAAAAGAAAGGATGCAAATGAGAATTCACCAACCAGATGATAGGCATCCTGTCCAGGTTAGAAGGAAATTTTAGGAATGGGAAGCTATTTTAATTATTTTTTTCTCATTTTCAACGCTTCCAGTGCTCCTCAAGATAATGCAAGGTTCTTGGAAATAGAGATTGAGAAGGCAAATTGATTAGAGAAATTTCACATTTGATAAGAGAAATTGGTCAGCAGCAAGAAAAGAAAGTTTCCAAAAAAGAGGAGATAGATACGAAAACCTAGACATAATCCTGTGAATGTGGATATAGACATGCTGAGGAAACACAAAATTGTGTCACATGACATCCAGCATATAATGATGAATCATTATTTATGAAGGTAGCTGGTGCTTTATTTGTGGAGCTTTGATAAAATGCACCTTAAAAGAGACCACAATTGTCACAAACATTACTAACTCTTTTTAAACTTTTTGTCCTCCTTCAGATAGGTACATATGGCCGATACTCCATGCGTTGCTAGCCGGGGGAAAAGAGGAAAAAAAATTCAGATAGGTACATAGTGAGGGCAATCCGCTTCCCTGACCCTGGAATCCAAGCTAATTTCATTTTCTAGTTTTGGTAAGCTTTCTTTTAACGGAAAGTGTCTAGGCAACACTTAATGAATAGAAATTTTATCGGGGAAACAACAGAGCAATAGGCTTTCCTTTCTTCAATAGAGTGATGAAACTAAGAAGACATTCAGCTGCAATTTTGTAAAAATCTCGTTACGTGAAGAGATGAGAGCAAACCAAAGCCACTAAAAGCAACAGAAAGCATGGCTTAACAACAAACACCAAAATTTTATTTTGTACTGCAACATGGCAAGGAATTAAAACATCCATCCTACACTTGAAAATTGCTTTTGGTTTCTTCTTTCTTCTATTTCGAACTGCTACATTTGAAAACTATCCACAGATTAGGCCACATGAATTTGGGATTGTGAGTTATGAAAGTCAACCCCTCCAATATATTGATAAAAGTCCTAGACAATTAGACAAGCAAAAGTCAAGTGCAACCCTATTTAGAGAGTAAAGAATAATAACATTCAGCTGGCACCACTTCAGAACAGAACAAGAAAGGCATATGAAGGATCTAACTTTAGAGCAACAAATGATACATTTTTGTAACTTTTGGGAAACAACAGATGTAAAAGAGGTCAACAGCCTTCTAAAAAACTAGAGAAAGGAAATGTTCAGTAAAACCTAATTGTAAATGAAGGGGGAACACTAACACAGGTATTATCACGGAACAGCATATTCTCAAATGTATTGCACATTGACATCTAAATCTATACATTGAGATATACGTATCTCAATGTAAACAGCTGAAGATCAGCAAAAGTAGTTGGCTAGCAACACAGAGACTTCATTCTACAATGCCAAAAATCTGACATGCATGGCTTAATGAACCTAAATTAGGCAATATCTAATTTATTTGATAAATTTGTCCACTAAATAAGCCACAAGCAGATTCTGTAGAACGAGGTGGAAAGTGTAGCAGCCAAGACTAAAATGTAATTCTGCGTCATTTTTCAATTTTCATTTATTTCATGATTTCCCAGGCAAATTAAAGGGTGAACGTTAATTTTCTGTCTTTTTGCTGTTGTTATCAATACAACAAAAATATATATATTTAAAATCATCTTATTGTTGGAAATTTGTAAATAATCCATGTCCTAAAATTTTTCCCGCAAACCCTTCCCAGGTTGGTATTTTTTTCAGTCAGTAAAGATGAAAGCCTCATTAGACAAATACAGTTGCCCATATAAGTAACTCATATTTACATTTTATTTGGGCCAGATTCCAAAAAGAGAGTACAATAGAGAGCACAAAGCATCACCAAGAAAATGCATTGCTATGTCAAAAGGCAACAAGTAGAAGTTATGACATAGAACCAGAAGGTTCGTTTAGGTTAAAAACTTTTGGGGCCTTTTATTTGTATTAAGAAACACTAAAATCTTGATCCATTTTCGCATAGAAATAGTCACCCTTTCAGATAAGAATAAATTTCGTGAAGATCCGTTATGGTTAGTTAGTCAAAGAGACTTTATTCCAGAAAAAAATTATGCCTAAATATTCGTAACTTCAACAGTGTGAAATTCCCAATACCAGCAAAGCCAAGCCGGTCTAAATGAAGCCAAGTCATCCCCCTCTTTATCTTCTCCCCACCTTCTTTCTCTCGGCATAATTTAGGTACCACAGGCATAACTGAATCTTCCCTAGGGAATGTCACTTGTCTACATCGGTAAGAACCCTACAAAACTTTTCTTGAATTCTACGTGGGCGCATTCGCAAAGATTTTCTTCCTAGAATAGTCCCACACTAACACTATACAATCCCTTCAAAAATTACGCAGTAGTTTTAACACATTCAAATTCACAAATATTCTCAAAACACATTCTAGAAACAAACTAGAGAGAGAGATGGCCACTGGAGCAGCAGAGATGATGCTTCAGTGCATATTTGATGGAAGCATATCTATTCATAATTCATGACATGGAGATTGAGCAAAGGCCATACCATCGCAACTGCAGCTGTGCGCTGCACAAGTCAAAAGTTGCATGGTTCAATGCTTGTTTTGGACACAGGAATATGTCTTTCTCCAAGAAACAGTCGTGGAATGATTATTCCTTGTCCATAGAAGCTTCCAGATTCTCTTTTCAGTCTTTCTTTCTCACTGACACATCTGTTAGGAATAAAGGTGATGAAACTAGGGCTTTGTCAAATAGATAATAGAAATTCAGATAAGACCCTTTAGGTGATATCATTTCCGGCAAACTTAGAATGAGGAGGAATGGTTAGGAACCAATAAGCCATTTTATCTATTTATTTCTCTACTCCTATTTCTCTGGTGCACCTCAAAATAAATATATATTCCCGAGGAATGAATGTGCCAGTTTCTTCTATCTTCAACCTTGTAAATCATGGTGAGTTATCCATAAATATGTGTTTGACTTCAATCTTTTTCCTTTTCCTCTTGCTTTGTCTGTTTTTCAAATATCTCTCCTGTTACCTTGACTCATATGTTAGTTGGGATCAAAACCACAATTACTTTATCTGATTGACATAAAGGAATAAAAGTTACACGGAAAACGGGGAAAAAATAATATGGGACAATAGAAATGGCAGAAATCTTGAATACATATAGGACATGTCCATGCTTCAAGTAAGCAACAAGAAAGAGACTATATCAAGGATGTGAATAGAACTATAGAAGCAAGACATTTGGCAACAGGTGCCTCTCTCTCTCTCTCAAGGACGTGAATAGAACTCTCCAACACCACGTGGAAATTACAAATTAAACAAGCAACAAATTGAGAAAATGCTTAACATCACCGCGAAAGACCTAGCTCATATAGAACAGAAAATAAACCATCTAATTCTCAGCCACATAAATGCCAGAAAGCTGAATCAGAATGCAACTGACAAGGATGATTTCTAGTGTCAAAATGCACATGAAACTGAGTGAACTGGTGTGATGTCACCCAGAAACAACCAATTCAATGGTACAAATCAAGATGCTGAGAACATTTTAAAGATATCTTCAGTAGTTAAGTCGGACATTACCCATACAGTACCAATGTGATCAGACATTCTGCAATGGACTTCAGCACATTGAAACATAACTATGTTGCAATGCCCAGTAAGTCTCGGTCAGCCAAAGCAGTGTGTACAGCTCAGGTGCTAATAACATTTATTGAATCTGCTAATAACTGGACAGCATCAATGGGAGGGTCCCTAGTTGTGCAGATCCATGTATTGATGGGTCTGAATCTGAACCGTGGCCTGCATGATGCAGCAAGTAAATTTTCCTAATCACTATTTTAGCACCAGAATTAAAGAATTAAATGTGGAAGATCAATAGTCAAAGGGGCAAACATACTCCTACTAGCCAGATACTTATAAACAGTGAATCACCCAACATATATTTAAAGAACCTGCAATTTACCGTGGCAATGTGTGTCTCAAGACTCTCAACTGACAAACATCTAGTGCAAATGAGGCTAGCCAGATGTTACTTTTCTTTGATAAGTACTTAGAGGCAAATGCTTCACAGCTATCTCAATTATATGCTCTTTTAAGCAATCTATCAATCATTTTGATGGACTCTTTTTACTGTAACCGGCTTTTCCTAACTTTCGTCAAAACAATCAACCAATGTTCTGTATCTCCAGTCCTTTTTTTTTTCCTTCTCCAGCACTGCTGGACTAACAAACAAAACAGGAATCAAGTAGTGGCATGGGAAGGTTTGACTCGACCTGAAGCATCAAAGTACCTAGCTTTTCGATTAACAAACCTGATAGATGACGAATAAATCTTCAGGATTCTGATAGATGTTTTAAAGAGAAAATAAGTTCTATTAAGCTCATCATCACTGACCTTTTTACTCGTAAGGAGAAGTTCAAAATAAGGCCTATAATTTCTTAATTCCTTTTCCCGTTTTGTTATAATGTTGGTACCTAATAAAATATCTATTTCAGACACTCAACTTCAAAATCTCCAACGGCATGACACACTAGGTACTACATGGTCCTACAATCCTGCAACTCTTCCTGAGACATAAACAGAAAGAGATAGTTTCTCACCTTCTATGTCAACAAGCATATTTCTCTAATATGAAAAATACAAAAATAAAAGTTTTACCTATTTCTCATTTCCATGCTTTTGAAGTTTTGCATTTTATTTATACTACAGGGGAAGCTAAGTTTGACTATCAATTATCCCAACAACTATAAGGAAGGCAAAACAAATAAGATCATACCTGTCACATGCTGATCTCTGGAGATTAGAAACTATTCAATTACTTTAGTTCAAGAGAAAAATTGTAAATAATCACTCTCGAAAGGTCTTCCCAGCACAAGTGTGTTTGTTCTAGCGTCAAAATTCAAGTTTTATATAACAACGAATTTTCACTCATATCAAAGAGTCATCGGGTAATTCATCAGCACCCAAATCTCAGAGATCAATAGAAATTGAAGCACAAATCAAGTTCTTGAATTAAACTAACACAGTATCCTCATTGCGTCATTTAGCCACTTATCTAGATGTAATTTGAAGTCTGACAATAATTTGAAATAAACCACTCATTAAGGATCCGGAAATAAAAGTTAAATGCTTGGTCTTTACGCTATCTATAGAACCTACTAGATCCATCTTTGTGCACAAAAAACAGCTCACCTCACATATAGTTCTGAACTAAAAAAGGAACCATTAAGTTAGGTTATTCCAAAAAGATGTTCCTCCGGAGCAGACGATGCCAACCTTGTCTTTTCCAAAAAAAAAAATTCTTGTTGTTTTATCAATAAAATTGGAACCGTATAGAGATCAACATAAAATGGCAGCATATGGGTACATCAGGACAATATTTTTTCGGCATGGTAGGGGGTTGGTTACACTAAGTAACACAAGATTATAAACAGAGATCATTTGTAGCATAGCAAGGACCGCTCATGTGTATAGTCAGATGACAACAAACTGTCAAATATTCATATAAATAATGAGTAAAAATATTTTTCTGTCGGATAAAACTATGCTGAAATGCCATTCACAAGATGAATTCACAGGCAGACAAGACCACCACTTTCTACAATGACTCTCCATATTTATGCACCGAAATAGAATTAAGACTTCCCTAGAGAATAAAGTTAGTTCTAGTTGCATAACTACTTATGCAAGCACCACTCTATCTCGAATTTTACGGGGGAGCAATACCACCAACTTTGCTCTGGTGATTATTCCCATGCTCATGCACCAAACAGTGATTTGGTGGTCTATTTATACCCTTACAAAAGCATGCCAAATCTTCAACACCTTCACTTTTTTACACACACCCACCACAGCCACTACCACACCCCCACACCCAGGAATAAAGAGTAGATTCAGCAAAAAGGAAGTGAGAGAATATAGAATGATTGTTGGAACTATTGAGTATATATTTTGGTGTGTCTTTGATGGAAGCTTATCCATGTATGACCTAGAGATTGACCAGAGGCCATGCCATCGCTACTGCAGCTGTGCACTGCACAAATTGAAAAGTGGTTGTCCAAATGCTTTTTGTATACACAGGAATCTTTCATTCCTGAAGAGAAAGTCATTGAACAGATGTTCATTGTCTCTCTCAGCTTCTAAATTGTCTCCTCAGACATCTTTTTATGGTGACTCATCAGTCAGAAATGGAGAAGATGCAAATGAAGTTTTATCACATAGATGACAGAAATTTGTACAAGGATTGATATAGAAGATATAGAAGGAAAAGGCTCTGGCTTTTTATATGTGTCTCCTTCTCTAGTCCTTCAGTGTTCCACCAAGATAATGAAATTCAAGAGGGGAGTTCACTGCTTCTTCCATCTTCAATCCTGTAGTTTCTGATGAATTTTATGCCAACCTTTTGTTCGAGTTTCTTCTTTTGTCTACAAAAAAGTTTTTCAGAAGATATGTCTACAAAAAAGTTACAAATGCATAAGACATCAAACAATCTACGTTAGGTTCATATATGCAGCCTTAGTGGCGTTTGTTTTTGCAGAGACGGTACTATTTTCCACAAATATAGAAAAGCCAAGGTCATCTTAAATATCGAAATACTAGCCTTTTCAGGAAAGCTCAATTTTCACGGTCAAACCCAAATCGTGTGTGCAACAAGGCAACCTCCCGAATGAAGGCATGAGAAGATAATTAGGTACACCAAAACATACATTCATCCACATCTACACACATATGAAAATTCTGATATGTGAATATCTGTTCAGTTTCATTTGTTGCTTTATATTTATCTTCTTCTGGCCTTTACATTCAATGCAAAAGCATACAACTGTTACATGATATTTGAGGTAAAAATCATCATATCTCCAAATCTATTTGGTATAATTATTCAAATCTATACCATCTATATAAAACAATCAGTCACTTAGTGAGAGGACTTGAGAAGCCTTCCCTCTCACTTTTCTAATTTTTCAAAATTTTGAATTATTAAATTCTCCATCCTCCAATCCTACTCTACCAAATGGTTCAATAACTACCCTAAATAACTATCCATAAACTCCCTCTAACCCCCACTTAATTATTATTATTTTTTTAATATCAAATTTGTAATCCCATAATTCCTACAATATTTTTGCCCACTTATAAAATAACGAGTGGAAGAGAGTAAAAGGTGAAAAGGGATCACCCGTACATCGCACGAGGTCAGACGCCAGTAGATTCTAAATTAAACATGTAAATTTATCTACAATATAAAATATAAATGTACATGGGGTTTATTTTCCTATCATATTGTAGTCAGAATGGATAGGGGGTCGGATTTTGTGTTTCTATTGCATATGAAACACGGTTTTCATTTTTTAAAGGGAAAAAAAAATTACTTTCTACTTACTTCAAGAAAGTCTTGGTCCTAATTCCTAAACAATGAGGCGGCTAGATTAACCCATCCAATCCAATGTCTATTATTTTTATCTTTGCGTTACAAACAATTAGTGTTGATTTCTCCAGAAGAAAACAAAGAAGAAGATCAATCACACCAAAAACAAGCAATAGCAAGGTATAGTTACATCCGGCAGCTTGAAGCACTTTATATCTCTATCAAAATAAAAGAAACCACCAAATACCTTTCCTTCCTCTCTTAAGAACCATTTGGTCAGATGGAAAGGCAAAAGCAGCCATGTTGAATGGACCAACCATGGCCTAGAATTGCAATACTTAGTATTCCTAACAGCATTTTCTTACTTAGTATTTGTCACCAATCTAAGGTTTTGGCCACTAATCTTATATTTCATACTAGCATTAACTAACCAGATAAAATAACGGTGGCTCACTCCAATTTGTTCCATACACAATTGACCTAGTGCCCCAAATTTTGGTTTTAACATTGTTGAGATTTTTTTTTTTTTGGTTGCTCCGGGCTGGGGGGGAGGGGGGGGGGGGAGATATTCCCATACTGTCAATTCCATCAAACAAACTGCCACATGAACTCTTCACAAGGGACTACACCAACAGGGGGTTCTTTTCCTTTGCTAGTTGACTAGTACTTTTTCAACAATTGAAAGCAAACACCATGATAACTAGGTCTTTCTCCTTTTCTTTCTGTTGAAATATAAATACTTGAGTTACACACTCTTCAATAGCTTAAGCTTTTTGACTTGATGGCTGTTTAACACTTTCTATTGTTGATGATATCGTACACCTAAGATTGCTTGTTGACACTTGCATTAAATTTTTTGAAAATTTTTGTAATTGACTCTCCTATGTCCACCATATTATATATAAAACAATTGGCATTTCCACCAAACATTCTTGTATCTCCAGTTGTGTGATCGGCATCACCTTTTACTCGAATAAGTCAAGTAGACAAAAGTTCTATTAGATCCAGCCGAATTTTTCAGAATGTTTTCAACCCTCCTCCCTCCTATGTTGTAAAAGGGAATTAAGAAAGGCATTTTTTTTCTTTATCTTTACTGAAACAGATGATTTTTCGACCATGTATCTCCTCTCCAATCTCTCTATGAAGCCAGATCAGAAATTTTTAATCCACTTCAGATGAGGATAAATTTGAATAGGTTTTGAATTCAATGAGAAGAGTCAACCTTATGTGTATCCAGTTGTGTGATCGGCATCACCTTTCACTCAAATAAGCCAAGTAGACAAAAGTTTTATCTGATCCAACCGAATTTTTCAGAATGTTTTCAACCCTCCTCCCTCCTATGTTGTAAAAGGGAATTAAGAAAGACATTTTTTTCTTTATCTTTACTGATACAGATGATTTTTCGGGCATCTGTCTCCTCTCCAATCTCTCTATGAAGCTAGATCAAAAAATTTTAATCCACTTCAGAGGAGGGTACATTTGTATAGGTTTTGAATCCAATGAGAAGAGCCAACCAGATGGTCTTGTATAGCCAACAATGCTAAAACTCTCAAGTCCTACAATTATTCCAAACTCAAGCTAGCCAGTATCTTCAAATATATGTTTCCCCCAAAATTCAGCACAGAAGACTTCCGCAGGGAAAATCATCTGTTTAGTTCAATTAGTTCCATATGAATCCTCCTGACCAGCTTCTCTTACATTCAATGGTGGAGCACTTGCACCAATTCTCTCAACTTAGACCTGCCACTCCAACTGTTAAACAGTCATCAAACATTCATTAGTACCACTCCTAATGTACATTTCAGCAAAATAATTTTTCAAACAAAAAAGTATGCATATGTTCCTACTCATTCGAATTCTCCAACACAAGCCCAGAAACATCTATGCACACACCCAAAAACACTTGTGAGATTCAAAAAGGAGAAAAGACGCAGGGCATGATGGCCACTGAAACAGGTTTGATGATACCTCGGGGTGTAGGGGGATAAAATCATATAAATTTCTTACAAAAGGACCAAGCAGAGGCCATAACATCAAAACGGCAGTTGTCCATGTCAAAGGGCTGGTGTTCCAGGGCTAATTTTCAGCACCAGATTATTGCATTCCTTAAGAAACCGACACAGAATGATTGTCCTGTTCATAACAGCTCTCCAATTCTATTCTCAATCTTCTTTTCAAGTCAGCTCATTCCTCAAGCGGACGGAAAAAGTTGTCAAAGAATTGACATGGCACAGTTAGGAGGAGAAGGTTAGTAACTGACAAGCTATTTTAATTTTTGGTTTCTTCATATCTGGTCCTTTGGTGCAGATTAATATAATGTTAGTTGTCTAAAGAAATGAGTACTATCTCATCTTCGTCCTGCAATATATGTTCAATTTTATGCAAACGTTCAAATGCACTTTCGTTCACTTTTCTCCAATAGTATTGTTAATTACACAGCGCATACTTATGCCAAATTCATGTGTTTTTATCTCTCTCATTGTATAGCTTGCATAGTTAGAAATCACAGCAGAGAACAATGTGGTAGGCAGAGGCATGCCAGTCATTCTTCTAAAAACAAGAACAAGTGAGTTAGTTTGTTGTGACGGTAATTATATATTAAACAGAACAAAAAACTTGGGAACGAGAAGGGATTCACGTGATTAAATAACACCAATGCCATATTGATGGGATCGTGTAGGAATTGGATTGATATTTTAGATTAATCATCAGAGTAATTTAATATTTATCTTTTAAATATTTTCTTATAATTTTTAAGGGTTTAGTTGTCATTTTAATTATTTCTTTATTTTAGGGTTTGTGATCTCCTTATATATATATAGGGGATATACATTTGTTGTGATACTTTGATTATTAATTATTGATATTGAATCTTGATATTACTTCTTTGTCAAATTCTCTGTGTCCTCATCCCCTTCTGTTTCTTTTCTCATCCTCTTCTTCTTCCCTTCTTATCCCTAATTCTTTCCTCAATTTGGTAGATCGTAATAAGAAAGAATTAGTGATGAAAAAGGAAGAAGAAGAGGATGAGAACAGAGAGAATTTGAGGAAGAAGCGATATCAAGATGCAATATCAATAATCAATAATTAAAGTCTTCCCCTATATATATAAGGAATTTACAAATCTTATATATATAAGGATATCACAAACCCTAAAATAAATAAATAATCAAAATAACAACTAAATCTTTAACGGTTAAAAGAAAATACTTAAAAGATAAATACTAAATTACTTTCATAATTAATTTAAAATATCTATCCAATTCCTACACGATTCTCATCATTCTCCTCCGATTGAAAAAACACTCTCCTCCAGAGAGTCTTCAATGCAGAATTACCCTAAGAGAGTAGCATAAAGATGACATAACGCCTCATCTAGAATGAAAGAATCATCAACATCTTTCTATTTATCAGAATAAATGCAAGAATCTTCATCTGTAGCAATGTAAATCTGGTCACATAACACATCATCTATTTGCCCCGAAATACACGATGGAAGTGAAAAGATAAGAACTTGAGCTAATGTTGTGAAAAAAATAATTCCACCTGTAGAAACATCTGATAACAAAATAGGAGGTTCTGGAGTACCTCGATTAAGTAGCATGTCCTCCAAATAAAAATTTGGACTAATACTAACATTCAATGAAAAATTAAGCAAATAAGTATTAGATCCAAACTTAAGAATAACAAAACAATTCTCATTAGGTTTCAATAAAAAATATTCAATGGGACAAGACATCGATGACAAAGGACTAACAATGATGCCTTGGTGCTAAAAATAATTAAGTAGCAAATCAAGTGAAATTTTAATAGTAGAAATAAAGTCAATTATTTCAGAGGGGAAAGACTTGGGAACAAAGTTAGATTGACTTGAAATAGGAGACACAAAACAATCACCAAAAGATTATGAATAAGTAACTCAATATGCTTGACATCTTTCATAAGTGTGGACTCGACAGACTTTTCAACAAGTTCCATTGCAAGTGGTGACTCAACATTTGACTCCGACAAAGGCTCAAACTCATTTTCTTCAGGTATTGACTTTTGTTGGTATGAAAGAGGTGAGCTCTAATCTGATGAAACCGGACAAGTGGATTGGTAGTCGACATGAGTAACATCTTTTTTTGTGTGTGAGAGTGTGTCATCCAAATCCATAATCACCCTGGAATTAGGAAAACATGCAAAAACAACATGTACATCATTCAAGTAATCATGATACTCATATGTGGTGGAATTAAAATTAGAAAATGTCTTATCAGCAGGTTGTGATTGAGAACCCATCAAACTATAATTGGATTTCTTATGAAATCTCTCAACTTTTAGAGCATATTGATAGGCTGCAACTAACGTATTAAAAGTGTATTGTTAGATCTTCCTACTAATTTTTTGTTTCAACCCAAAAATAAGCTGATCAATTTTCCAAGGTTCTTCAACAATGTCACACAAGTACATGAGATAATCAAACTGGGCAAAGTAATTAGAGATACTAGAAGAATGTGGTCTAAGATTGAGCCATTGGTCATAAACTTAATCTATGTAGGAAGTAGGCAAATACTTCTCTTTCAATTTATATCTCATTTCAACCCAAGTGATAGGTAATTCTCCTAAAGGGTCTAGGCTTCTTTGGATTGTTTGTCAATACTTTTTGGCGAAACTTTTCAACATCAATTTAGCAAAACGGAAGCAATGGGAATCTGACATGTCATGCCAATTAAAATATTTTTCTAAATTAGCTAACCAATCTAAGAATTGATTGGAATCTGGAGTACCACAAAATATAGAAGGATATTTAATTGACTTGGCCATAAGTGCTGAATCCTTGTAGACATCCATAGACTTGTGACAATGATGACCTCGACGAGAGGCTTTTGAAACTCATGCATTAGAGGAACTCATGAATGACTCTTGAAAGATAAGAATGATATAATAACAAATTCAAGAATGCAATTGACAATTTCAAGAAAGTTTAAATAGAAGAAAATATGTTTTGAACCGTTTACAAATTCTCTAATTTTTCAATGAATAAAAATATTAATCTCAAATTCTATGGGAGTATGCATACCATAATCAAGAGAAAATTCTAAACTTTTTTGGGATGATTTTGTAATTTTATAGATCTGTTGGGGATGTTTTTGTAATTCTACAACTTCTGAGGTGATGTTTCTATAATTCTGAAACTTTTGGGAGAAGATTCTGTAATTTTTAAAATTTTTGGTGGTGGTTCTGTAACTTCTGAAACTTTCTGGAGTGTTTTTGTAATTTCTGAAATAGTTGGAATATTTCTACAATTTTTTGAATTTGCTGGAGACAGTTTTGTTTTTTGTTTTTTTTTTTGGCAATTTTTTTTAACTGGAAAGTAAAATTTTATTATGATAAACAGTGTGCACGAAACAGTGTGCATGAACAGTGATTATTTTTTTTTCGAAAGAAATGATAAACACACACACACAGGACCACAACACCGCCACTTAAAAGTGGTAGTGTTGTAGGGTCCTATACACACACACTCAACCCCAAGGCTATCCGATGTGGGATATCCCCAGTCCCTACTCCTCATTCGGTATCAACTGGGACCACAGCGGACCCGTGGGGCTGACGCACGCACACAAGTTCCCGGTATTTGCTTTTTTCGAAAGAAACAATAAACACACACACACGGGACTACTACAACACCGCTACTTAAAAGTGGTAGTGACGTAAGGCCTTATACACACACAGTCAACCCCAAGACTATCCGATGTGGGATAGCCCTGCATGAACAGTGATTTTAACGAATAGTTTTTTTTTCTTTTTCTAATGAACAGTGTTGCTGAGATTTTTGTAATTTGTATGAATCAAACTTGGGCTCTGATACCAAATTGATATAGATTGTATTAGCTCTGATTCCAAATTGATGTACATTGTAATAAGGAAGAATTAGAGATGAGAAGAGAAGAAGGGGATGAGAACAGAGAGAATTTGAGAAAGAAACAATATCAAGATTAAATATCAATAATTAATAATTAAAGTCTCACAACAAATATGTATCCCCTATTTATATAAGGAGATCACAAACCTAAAATAAATAAATAATCAAAATGACAACTAAACCCTTAAAAGTTAAAAGAAAATACTTAAAAGATAAATACTAAATTACTCTCATGATTAATCTAAAATATCGATCCAATTCTTACACGATCCCCATCACATATCCACCAACTATTCTTGGACTCTTCCATTTAAACAGATGTAAAATTTCAAGTTTTCTTTCTTCACTTTCAAATAATGGGATCACCAGTCTCTCAATGTTTTCAAAATCAAAGTGGCGTCAGTCAAAATGGATGAGTTCCATTAATAGTTCAATACAATAAGAATGCCTTGCCTTGACAGAAATGGAAGGAAAACAGATCCTTTTTCCAACACTTGGCACCAAGCTCTGAGCAATATGAACTTACAGAGAAATCATCTGTGCAATATATGGAGTCCAAAGTTCAATGAAGTTATGTAAATGTGGTGAGGCCTTTTCTTGCACCGAAGGTACATTTATGGAACTCAAAGCATTTTCATGAAATCAGGTAATCAAATGTTACAATCAAACAGCAGTGTGTCTAGACTCTAAAGACACCTGGATAGCATCAACAAAGTGGGAAGCTTTATGTAAATTCATTCAATGGTGGGTTTAAACTATCTCCCATATGACACATCGGTGAAAGAAGCCTGTCACTTTTCAAATCTAAAAATATACTATACAAAATTCATTCCAAGGTTGTATGCTCTTACAGTAGAAACAAATCACATAGTTACTGTGCTGGCTCACAATCTACTGAATCCTCCTCCTTTTAAACTAAGCTACTAAACTTACTTTTTTGCCCAGTTTGAAAAGTTTATTTTTACTTTTTCGCCCAGTCATTTAAATAGCACTATTTGGACCCACCTTTTGGGTAACGATCAAGATTCTTCTGTTCAGTAAATGCTTCTTGCTGAACATGTAGTGAACAAACATAAAAGGAAGAAAAAACATTCAAAAAATTTAATTTTCTCTCTTATCTTACTCTGAAAAGGATGCTGTCTGATCACTAATATCTGCCCACTTCTACTGGCTTCCAAGACACTAACTTGTCATTGTATATGCTATCTTACTGTCAGAAAGTGTTCCAGATGGGAAAGAAAAGAACAAAGAAAGAAAAATAATCTGGTAAGGTCTCAATAAAAACACAGTTCTAACAGTCATATTCCACCTTTCTTGTGAAATTTGTAGGGTCCACACGTAGGATTAGACAACTAACATTACCTGAGCATAACTATGAATTTAAAACAGTAAATAACTATAGTGAAGTTCCATATGCTGAAATGCATTTACCAGAAATACATATATACACCTTGCAGAATGTGAACAAGATGAGAGCAAACAACTGGCTAAATCTTAGAACCATAGCATTGCTAAAATAAGAGTCAAGTCGAGAGACATATGTAATTGACTCATATATTGTCTGTCAAATAATTGGAAAATTAAATTCTACATATTTCATAACAATTCAGAGAACAACTTCTCAATTTTGCGAGCATTGTGACTATACAGTTTATAACATGAATTACACGGCTAGGCAATGAACATCTGGCCTCCTAAATGCTAACTGCGTGATATGCACAACAAAAAGATGCATACTTTCAACCCCCCAGTGCACAACAAAGTGTAGCAAATGACTGTATTTTATTGTAAGTTGCTTCCTTTTTCCTTCTCTTCTGTTTTTTTTTTTTTTGGGTGGGGTGGGGGGTAGGATTGGTGTGGCAACCCAGAGGAAGGTTCCAAGTATTATAAGATGACAAGACTAGTTTAGCAGCTATTGAAGCAGGGAAACAAGACAGCAACAAAGAGAGCCATATGTGCCTAATGGCTACTCTTAGGATCACCCAATCAGTTTTTTTTCCTCGCGCAAGGACAAACTGGAAAAAAACAGATTAGAAGGGTAAATTTTTTAAGAGATGTTTTCCCAGATCTCAAAAACCTTCTTATTGTGGGTCCAACAAATTTTAAGTGACCAATTTAACATTGTTCCTGGAATATGCTCAACAATACCCTAAACGGGCACATCAATAAAATTTAGTCATTGTATGCTAAGCTATCATATAAACTAATAAATGATTACAGCGTCCAGAAGTACACTTTATTTAGTTTTATCCCGCATCTGAAAGATATTGTATTGCATAGAAAATAAGTTCTTACTTCAGAAAAGAATGAAGAATGTGGGTCCAATGAAATTTCAAAAACATAAGTTGTTCTCCAAAACAAACCGAGCTAAAACATGAATCAAGCTGTGAATTCCACTTAAGACATAGCTATGTTGCACTTCAATGACCTCCCACGTAGACTAAACTATGGCATCCAAACAACTAAATCATCTAGAAGATTATTCTCTGAAGAGAAAAAAAAAAGAAAGAGGATACTCAGCAATGGAATTAAATAAAAATGTGGAGGATATTAAAGATTCGCTGTGATAAAACTAGCTTTGATCTAAATAGCTCAGGCCTATTAGATTATGGGTTGCAACCTTCTAAAATAACTAGCATCGAATACTTTCAAAAGAGAAAGCTAATATCATTGAATAAAAGTGACCCAAGAATACCGAAAATCCAAATCAAATGTTGCGGAATTGATCGATCTCTAGGCAGACAAAATAGGGGACAAGGGGAGTAGAGCATCCAACCCAAAACCAATTGGCAGTGGATGAAGTGGCCCCTTAAGTATAAAACATCCTTGGATGGGCCTAATCATTCGATATGAGATACAAACTCTTAGGGAAATTCAACTGGGTAACAGATTTGCCCCACTGACCACCCAAAACCCAACTCTTATGGCACATTAGAGCATCCAACTCAAAACTAATTGGCAATAGGTGAAGCGGCCCCTCAAGTATATAAACCACCCAAGATGGTCCTAATCTCTCTTACACAAAGGAGAATCACATTGCATTTAGTTACAACCCAGTTTGGAATATCCTCTGTTACATAATTATGATCGCCCACTTCATCAACATTCTGTAAAACAGTTGAGTAGTAATGAATTCCAAATCAAACCACACACAACATTCAGAACCAAAAAGAAGTCGGCCCAGTCAAGTTGATTAACCTACCAATATTAAAAAAATCCAAATCCTCGCAAACCATATTTTAGGCTGCACATCAGGATCTGATACTCTGTAGAAAGCTTTTTAGTTTTAGAAGGAACTCAATTAAAGCTAGAACTTGCAGATGAAACTTTCTTGGATTCTACAAAAGACTATCAAACTCAAATTTGTCTGTTCATCTTTTTTCTTCAAATAAGTCTAGTCTCTGCAGATTATTCCGACTCTGGTACTCATAAAACAAGGGATATATATTTGCTAGGCATCATGGGAGTGCTTCAAAAATATGAAGAGACTATACTTACAGTATAAAAACTTTTCAAAAAGCTAGTATAAGCTTTGAAACCAATTTCTCTGTGTGTGTGTGTGTGAGAGAGAGAGAGAGAGTGCAGAGAGAATGGATGCTGGAGAAGCTGAAATAACGGTGCAGTGAGTCTTTGGTTGGCGACTCTATCATCAAATTTCCATTGTGCACTGAACAAGTCAGTAGGCTTTTGCTCCTATGATTGTCAACAAATGAAGAAAATTTCACCTCCAAAAAATATAATAGAAAGACTGTCACTTGATCATAGCAACTTCATATGCAACTTTTTAATCTTCTTCTATTGTGCTCATGAATTAGGTGCAGAGAGGATGCAAATTCCATTCTGTAAAGTAAATTACAGAAATTCAGTAGAAGTATTGGTGTGGCTGAGTTTGAAGCTGAAGGTAAATCATCATACATATATTGACTTTTATTAGTACAACTACAATGATTTCCTAGGAGTACGCAAAAATTAGATTCATCCTGAACGCTGATGTAGAATTCTTATGCCCTCCCTTCTCCAACTTTACAGTTAATTCTGTTTGCAATGGCAGCACCTTTCAACACAGCACCTGCTTGTCATTTTTCCAAAATAGAAAACTGGTCCAGTAAACAAGGCACCCTTGTGTTAAGTGGAATGACTACCATTTGGTGTTCTATTATGTTATGCTTATGAATAAAACAAGCAACAAAATCAAGGAACAAGACAGGATATGAACTTACTTCTGCACATTTGCACATGCAGTGTTGGGATTTAACACGATTTAAATCCACTAACAAACACACACAATCGAAGAAGAAATCAAGAATATAAAACAATAAGAAACAAGAAAGAACAAGACACAGATTTTACGTGGTTCGGCAATTTGCCTACGTCCACGAAGCTGCAGGGATTTCACTATTGAGAGAGTTGAATACAGAGAGCGGCTGTACAATCCACGATTAACCCTAATCACCAAAACAACAGGGTTTATATGTCCTACGCACTGGGCTGTATAACGGGCCCAAAAAAAATTTCCTCGGGGGCGTTGCCCCCGAACCCCCACAAGGCTTGTCCATGAGCGCTACAGCTTGGGCCTATCAACCCAAGCCTTCGCTCCATGGACTAAGCCTCAGAAAATTTTCCATTAAAAACCACACAACATTATTTCGGGTCGGGTCATCATCCGGATTACATATACAAACTAGACTCCATAAAAATAAACCAACAATTCTCCCACTTGTCTTTGATCGAACAAAGAGGAGAAGCTCCTTCATTACAATGTAAGTGGTAATATAAAGTAAGCACGAAGCACCTTTTGAACAGCATGTCCACAATAAATGCAGAGCCAAAACAAATTAACTAACCAAGTAGAACTGTCCTGGACCCCTATCAGCTGCCTTGTAAAATCAAAAGTTAGTCATGGATCTTATAGTTGGTAGAATGATTCATGGAATCTGCCAAGACCCAAGACTCTAAAGACAATAATAACAACAATTTACGTGAAAAAAATGGTAATATTGAATTCAAAAGTCCTATGTCAAAATAATAAAACCTTGCATAGTACGATAGCATTAATTATTTGTAAACCCAAATTGCAAGTACTACTAAACAATCAGAACACACTGTGCCTTACATTCCACTGCACTCTGTATCACATGAGATGTATAGCATCCTCTGTAGTCCAAAGTACGCAAAATCAGGGAAGGAGTTGCAGAAGTCTTAATGATTTGCAGTTATCATGTTGTTTAACGAGACATATGGATTTCATCTCATAGATGCATAAATAAAATGAAAAAGAAATATGGCAACACAAGTCATGTGATCATTTTTAGAGATTGTCAACATATTTTTGTCTCCTACCTCAGAAGGCACATGCAAAGCCAATAATAATACAATCTTACATAAGCAATCTGAGAAAGTTTCTATGAAAGGCCTTCTTTATTACTTCCTGTTCTTGTCGGGGACTCAAGGTCAATGATGTAGGTTACTCACCTTGAGCATTTACATATTACATGATGCCCTACAGAAGCATATTTCCTTCCTTTCATTATCATTATCATGACCATAACTTTCCAGAAGTTATCATTACCATCAGCAGCAAAGGCCCAAATAAAGTTAAAACACATAACCATATGAAGGGTTTTTTTTCCCTATTAGGAAGGGGGATGATCACCATAGGTACTAATTTGTGACTAAGCAAATCCAAATATTTTGTGATTAAAGAATCGAATAAAGTTGAATTACACAGACATCCACCTATGCTTCATGGTAGTAATCTCCACCTCACACAGACGAACAAATCGATTACAAGTTTGCAACCTATTCTACCAAGTGAGCCAAAAAGTGACGACCAAAAGGTGGGGAAGAGTTAGTCAAAAGACTGCTTTGAAAAAACTAAACAAAAACAATACTCCATTCAAGAATTCCAAAGCCAAACTGAATCCAAACAAACCATGCCAAGACAAGCACTTACACCGTAATTAGGCCGCCCAAGGAAATAAGACCTTCACAGAAAAATTGTAGTAGGCAGGCAACTACTTTGTCATGAAACCTCCCAACCAAACTTCCCTTGAATTCTATAGTGGACTACTCACCTTGAAATCTAGACCCCATACACAGCAAAAATATAGGTCCATGATCCATATAAAAACCTCACAAAAATGCATCAGTTATGAAACAAACTCAAAGTCCCATATATATATGCACTGCTCAAATACAGGGAGAAAGAGAGAGAGAGACACACACACAGAGATGAGAGCTGGAACAGCTGAAATAATGCTTCAGTGTGTCTTTGATGGAAGCACAGCAGAGTTTCACATGGAGATCAAACGGAGGCCATATCATCGAAGCTGCACTTGTGCACTGCACAGACTAAAAGATTTTTACTCCAAACCGTGCTCTCGACATAAAATTATATCTTTCACAAAAAAAAAGTCTTGGAATGAATGCTCCTTGTATTTAGAGGCTTCCAGTCTCTCTTCCCTTGCTTTTCTTACAGGCTCTTTAAATAGAAATAGAGAGATTGAAAACAAGGTAGACCAACAGAAGAATCGAATCACCAAGTAACAGGGAAAAGGTCAGGAATCTAGAAGTAACTATATTGATTTCTCTAGTTAAAGTCTTCTGATGCTCCTCGAGATACTGAATTATCCATAGGAAGGAGCTAATTTTTTCTCCTATCTATATCCCTGTAAATCTTGCTAAGTTTTACATATCATCTGGATAACGATGTGTTTGTTTTCCGTCTTCTCATGCTATTCAAGATACTGAAATTGTATTAAAAAAATGAGTTCCCTGGTTCTTCTATTTCCATCCCAATAAAGTTTGCTAGGTCTAGTTTATGAGGATGAACCAGTTGCGAACCATTTGCATTGGATCGATATGCCATTCTACAAAACTATAGACATTCCATAATCTGTATTCTTATTGTTTCAAGATGTAAATATTCCATAATTTCCTTTTGTCAACCCCTCTTAAGCAAAGTTTTTTGTTTAATTTCACTTTTAGTCTACTCCCACTTTCAGTTTTGCACACTTCGGTACACGAGTAATCTGCCATAGGAACACTTGTCTCCCCTTTTACCTGATGTATACTTTGAATATCTGATATATGTTTAAGTAGAACAAGATGCATCACAAGCAAATTCACCTCAATAGAAATAAAAAAATGACAATATTTCAGACCTAGGGCGGGAAAGTTCAACCTTAAAAGGGAGACTAACATAGAAAACCTAGAACCAAAGAACGTTGTCAGATAGACATAGAACAATGACAGCCCAATTCAACCGGAATTTTGGAAACCAATTCATTCTGTATCTCATAAAATATCATCGTCCAAAACAAAATTTAATGGAGGGTGGATACATTATAATATGTTACTAAATGTAAGTACAATGAAATTGTGAACAGACAAATCCAAGCAACGTTGAATGCATGTAAGAAAGTACAAATAAACTTGTAAACAGTCAAATCCTATCAATCTTTAATACATATCCTGGGTTCTCAGAATTTTTCACCACCATTTCGTGATCCGGGGCTCTTTAGGGAAACTAATTTATTCTGGTAATCAAATTTAGCCGTCCAAAAACCCATGTACTTTCTTGAATGCTAAACCACTGACACTAAACCCAAAAACTCTCCTTAGGACTAAATTGCATGCATACAATATAGGGTATATAATAAACAAACAAAAGTAAATTCCGTGTCCATAAAAGCAGATAAAAGAAAGAATTTGTTCGCACCTGGTAGGAGAGAGAATGGAGATCGAGAAAAAGCAGATTCTTCGTAAACGACAGGAGGCAAATTTGAGTAAAGAATTGAGGAGAGAGAATTAGGAATAAGAGAATGACTTTAGCTTTACTCTTTTTTGGGATTTGTTTGAGTCTTGACTCTTGAATGCTGAAACTGTGAGGGAAAGTGAACTTGAATATGGGTGACCGTTATTTGGGAAGTCGTTGATGACACGACGACGTTGGGATCTACAAGCTACTTTATAAGGGCCCACGCACTCGCAAGCCCAATTGGCTTGCCGCGAAAGCTAGAGTAAATTACATGGGGAGCCCCTGTATTATGCCATCTCTTTCAATTAAGCTATTAAACTAAATTTTGTGCCGATTGAGCCCCCTCGACTTTGTAATTTAACTCAATGTAAACCTTCCATCCAATTCCATTAAAAATAGATAATAAGATTAGGGGCATAAATGAAAATTCATGACTTGTTTTAACTCATCTTCTTCTTCATTTCTACCATTTTTTCCATATTGTCTCTATAAAAAAGAAATAGTAGTATATTGATACGCCGAACAAATGGACGTCACTATGGATTTTAGCTGTAAGCCTATAACTAAAATATTGAGTTTCTATTTCCAACATTGATTATAGTTGCACTATCAATAAGCTTTGACTTGAAGCACTATAAGTCCAAAGAGCTTTGTCTAAAAAGTCCTTCAAGTGCTTGCATTGGATCCCTTCTAAAATAGCGTCTCACACCATCATTTATGTCTAAAATTAGTTCTCACATTGTGATTTATGTCTAAAATATTTGGCAAGCATGAAATCATCAATTCATATTTTCATTTGAGAATTGATGATTCAATTAAAGTTTTGGCAAAAGTAAGGAAGCTAGGGCAAGGGCAAGGGCAAGTGGTGTGAGTGGGCTAGTCAGTGGTTAATGAAATTCATGTGAACGTGTGAAGAAAGATAGAGAGGGGAAGGGGGTGAAAAAGCAGTTGATTATTTGGTTATCAGCAATATTATTGGAATTTAATTTACTGACATAATTTGCTGATATAATTTATTGTGACATTTGAATTTACTGTAAATTCCATCAAACATTAGAATTTAGTGTTAATCCAATAATTCTTATGAAGTCACATTATCATATCAATAAATTAGGTTAAAATTTTAGGTTCAAATATTATTACTCTTTGGTTATAGGTATAGACTTGTCGACTGAAGAACAATACCTTGATTTTTCATTTATGCCCCTCATCTCATTATTTATTTTAACGGACAGAAAGTCTACATTGAGTCAAATTACAAAGTTGAGGGGCTCAATTAACATAAAATGTTAGTTTAAGGGATTAATTACAACATATTGTATAATTCAAGGGCTACCTATATAATTTACTCCATAATTTAAAAGTTTCTTTTTCTCGAAATGATATAATCTACAAGCTCAACGCATAGTTGAGTTGGACTGCTGATCTATCAATTATAAAAGCACATTTAAGACCTAATTATTAATAAAGTTAAAATACCAAAAAATAAATAATTACACCAAAAATTCATTTTTACTTTTTGACCTTCCTTATATTATCTATAATCTTTCGTTATGAACATAATAAAATGAGTCAAGTAATACAATTAGAAAATAGTAATGTTATACTTACCAAATTATTTATCAAATTTTGTATTTCGAATCTGTGTAGATGATTGGATTAGTGGGATTCATTAATATTACTAAACATTCAATACATAGAATTTTAATACATTATTTAAAATACAAGATTTGATAAATAAATTTGAACAACACAGTTTTATTCATTAAAAAACTATGCACACGATGTTGTCATTGAAAAAGGATGAAATATAAAAATTTAGTATTTAATATTGTAGTCAAACCCTAACTCCTGAGATCGATTTTATCTCAGTGTTTAAGGAATTATTCTTTCTCATATAGGAAATTATATCGAGTTTCAATGGTTGTGGCTCCTTTCTTTATAAAAAAAAATGGATTCTACATAATCCAATAATTATCTATTCAGGTAAGTCAATGACTATCCACTCTTCTTTCATATAAATAATAACTACTCAAATATAATTCACCCATTTGGAGTTTTATTATTAGTTGATAATGATGAGCCCGAATTTCATTAGACCAAGCTCAATCTAAATGAACCGAGAAGGCCTAAGAAAAATTCAATCGGAGCTAGATCAAGCAAGGAATCCAAGTCACGGGAGCCCAAAGGGAGTTAGAACTGCTCGCAAATCAACAAGGAATCATGAGACCGTAAATCAACAAGGATTCATGAGCCCATAAATCAACAAGAAGTGAAGTAGAACCAAGACACCAAAGGCCAACGCCCAAGGGGGCGCCGCCCATGGCCAGGTTCTTTCTCCTTTGTCCTCTTAACCCCAAAGCAAGTTCAAGCCAAGTCAAGTCCAAGGTCAAGGCCAAGCCTAGTCCATCTCAGGATCCTCTTCCAACAAAATAAGAGCACGAGGAAAGAATATCGGGATACGAAAATCCAATCCTATTAAAATTATACTTACCAAAAATGGTAGAAACCCCCTCTCTCACGTCACCGCCTTAGAAAAACCTATATAATGTAAGCCCTCTCCACAAAGAGGGCATCATATCCTTATGACCTTGAGTCCTCTATAAGATCTCTACACATACTTCTTCTCTTTCTCTCTCTCCCACTAAGCACTATAATACTTATGGAGAATACTCTCTCTGGCGACTTCATTCATTAATAAAAATCTCAGGTCACCACTGCCGTTCCCCAGAGTGGAGTAGGTCACCCGGACCAAACTATTATATATCTTTGTGTTTTGCTCATTATTTACTGTTTTATCATTAATTGTCTGTTTATTGCTCATTGATTGTCCCCGTTCACATTCTTGACTATTGATTTTATGCAATACCGATTTGTGTATCATCAGGTAATATTAGGGGTGCAACTCGGGCGGGTTAAGTGGTCAATCCTAAGTATAAAATATTCAATTCTAACCCGATTACATACCCTCCAAAGGAGTTGTATTTTCACGAAAGCTCTCAAGTATAAGAGAAAGATATCATGTAGTAACTTGAACAAAAGTCCAAGATCGTCTCCTTAGGATAAGAATTAGAATCCAAAGTGATGAAAAAGATAAAATGAAAAAGGCTCTTTGAAGTTGAGAATTTGAGAGTTAACTACTAATGAATTGAAATTCAATAACTGAAAAAAACTAAATAATCTTTAGAATTCATCCCATCTAAGAATAAGAGTTTCTATCTTAAGTCTATAACTCGCCTGCTTTCATATTCAAACTACTACAAATGGAAGATTTTTAACTAAAAACTTTAAAAGAAGTAATGTAACAATTGAAAGATAGTTTATGATAAAAGAATTAGTACTCTAAAGGTTGCAGGAAATATCATAATTATTTGTACCAAGTCTAATTACATATAATAATAGCGACGCATGCAAATCAATTAGGTTTTCAAAAATATAATTTGTTCAATCAATCACAAAATCGTTAAAACTCTAATTTAAGGCATACGTCCTAACTCATAGGTTTGAGACTCATTCGTCAGATCATTCAGAAGAAGACTACTCACTCATAATTACAAAAATGATGTAAAACTTCGAAGAAGACATAACTAAATACATAAAAGTAAATAACATATTGAAATTGAGTACTTGTATTGAAAAACCAAATGTAAATAATAAAGCTTTAAAAGTAAAGATAATTGAAATTTAATATTGTTTAAACAAACAAATAAATGAAAGATTAAACTTTGAATGGAATTCTATAAAACAAAACCTAAACTCTGTAAAAGAAAACCCCTAAAACCTAAGTAAAATTGTGAACAACGTCCTCCTTCAATTCATAGAGTCTCAATTTATAGCAATTGGGAAATAAAATGTCCAACTTTTTTGAAAGATATCAATTCTAAAATTATCTTCAAATTTTGTTGGTTGAGAATCCCCAAAAGATTTGGCAAAATCTAATCTTTAATTAAGCTTCCGAGGAATATCTATCTCGATCTATCGATAGCACACAAACCTACCGGTGGGACTCTTTTGATAAAAGTACTGAGACTTCATCTAGCGGTAGAATGTGCTACAACTAGTGGTAAAACTTCTCTGATGAAAACTTGTAAATTTTTGTGAGATCAGCTATTGACAGAACTGACTTCCTATTGGTAGAACCTTGTATTTCTTTCTTCATACCAGTAGAATAACTACCGATAGTTCTTCTATTTTCCCCAATTGGTTTTGCAATGCCTCCGGCTTCATTTAATCCTGACCAATCTCATTACCATCGTGTTCCTTGTCATCGTATCCATGCTAAAACTCCATATTTATACCTATAATACCTGCAACACCAAAATCAAGGTTTTAAGCTACAAAATGCACTAAGTGATACAAGTTAGTCAGTTAGCAAGCCTAAATTAGATGCAAAAGGCTATGGAATCATGCAATATCTAGTGTTTATCATCGACCTCAACCCGAGATACTCAACCTAAGTACTGTCCGAGTTAATTTAGGGCAAGCTCGGGTTAAAATCGAGTTCCTCAATTCAAGCTGAACGTTAAATTCAAAAACTAAAAACATTTAATCCACCATAAAAGCCAAAAACATTGAATCCACATAAACAAAATAAAAAACAACCTTCAAACAACTCCATCATAAAAAAAAAAAAAAAAACCATAGTATATTGTCTTCAATATCATTCAATAAGTCAGTAATTTCTCTGTAAAAGTGGAGTGAAAGACTGAGAGATGGTGGAGAGAGTGATTGAGTGAGGATGAAAGGGTCAAAAGTCGATGAGGGTGAGAGAGACAGAGAACGAGAGAGTGGCAGAAGCGCATGAAGGGATTGGGGAACCCTAGTTGTGTTGTTATGTGCTTTATATAAATACTAGGGGTAACCTGTGTTTGAAGACATGGTACAATGTGAATGATTTTAAGAGAGATATTGGTGACCGGTTGATGAGTCTATTTGAGACAATTGGATAAGTTTATTGAAACTTGCACTATTTTATATTATAGATATACTTCTTTTTTTTAATTTGTCACGTTCGGATTAAACCACAGTAACTTGAGGCCTAAATTCGGGTATTAGGGATGACAGTAGATCGAAACGGGGGTGGGGGGTAGTTTCCATTCCATACCCACTTAAAAAAACTTTGTTCATTTTCAGTCCATCTCCGTTAACAGGTATAATTTTGATCCCTATCCCCATTCATGGGTAAATTTGTAATCCCAGCCCCCACCCCGTCTCCCACCTCTGCCTACCTTACCCGCCCCAGCCCAAACTCAAACCAACATAACCCAAAATTCTAAATAAATATAACATTTTAAATAATCCAACATAATTATAGAATATCATAACATAATTATAAGCTTATTATCTACAACATAATTTAACATAATATAATTAAAACCTTGTCTCTGATATAAATCCAGCACAACATCATGCATCATAACATAATATAACATAACATAATTCAATACAAAAAAAAACATAAAAACACAAAGATCTACAATTTTATAAGCCAAGAACATGCAAAAAAATCAAAAAAAAAAATAATTTTCAAAAAAAAAAATCATTCAATAATATGTAAATTTGTATTTATAATAATATGTATATATATAAAATAATAACAATAATAATGGATAAAGCAGGGCGGGAGTAGGTGTCAGTCCATTCCCGTCTTCATTCTCCCACAGGTTTATACAGGTATCTCCGTATATGTCCACCGTCTAATACATATAGTCCATTCATGGTCCAAACAGGACTGGTTTGGACGAATACTCATTTTTACCTCATCCACTGCCATCTCTATCGGGTACACCCGAATGTAATTCAAGTTGAAATTTTTTAACTCAAGTCTAACCCAAAATTATAACTAATGGCAAAATTGACATAATGCTTTGACATGCATTTGAGGCATTGGTCGTTGGTGTTTGGCTAACAGAGTATCTAGAAGTCAAACAATTATGGCCTTACATCTTTATTACACAGAACAAAAAACATAACTCATAAAATCAAAAAAAAAAAAATCACTTACTTTGATCGCTTATGCTTGGATGTCGGAGGATTACCTTCTTCAAATGCATACACATTGACAATTCCCTCATTGAACGAAAGTAAATTTTTTAGAGCATCTTGTCCATCCAAAGGTAATAACCAAGTTTTATCAGCTTAAATACTATACTTGAGACTTAAATTACAATCTGAAACAACAAGTACCTCATAGACCCGCTCAACAAATTGACCGTGCAACGTATTCTAGTCAATAGGAAAACCATTAATCAAACCTCTTTCATACTTGACATACTTATCATCGTAAACTCTAATTTTACCACCAATATGACAATAGCAAAATAATCCTTCCTCAAAATAAGACTCGTTTATAAATTACAACCTATTAATAAAAAAAATAAGAAAAATATTAGTAATTAAAAACAACACCAGAACCTTAGTGAATAGAAGTCCATATGTTTTAATAAGTGTTGACCTACAAGAGTGATCTTCTCTTGTAATGCATGTCTCTTCTTATTTTTTAATTATTGATTACTACCAATCTTTTTTTTTTTATTTTTTGAGCAAAGCTTACTACCACACACGGGGATGAAATGAAAGTAGGACTTTAATAGAATATCATGACTCTTTGACTAATAATAGATGTTCAAAGTTTTTAAAATCTCAGGGAGCGATGGTCAAATGGTAGTATCGTCATTGCGTGCACACACACATATATCAAACTAATAAATTCGATTCACAGGTTTAATTAGTTCAACATCACGAAAATGATTCTTATCTCTCAACCACAGAGAATAGATTAACTTACTTGAAAAATTTAAGAATTAAAGAGTCGCAAGAGCCTTTTTGACGTTGTTGCCAATGGTAAGTGGGGTTGGAACAAAACCCTAATTTTCTTATTTTGTGGTTTTCAATTAAAAAAAACAATGACAATTCTGTAATTAATACTAAAAAGATAAAAATGAAACTAATTAGGAAAAGTAGTATTTGATTGTTCGAGTATAAATTTTATAGTACTGAATTATTTTTTTAAACAAAAAATAAGATTTAATGGTGTTTTTCCCATTGTGTTTTCTTTTAACAAAATTCCCATCCACTCACAAAATTAAACGTAAGGCCCACCTGAACCACTTGTGTTGTGTGGCATCCAACAAGACATTTTCCAATCCGCACATCATCCTCACCCACATTCTCTCTCTCCGCCATGCTCCGTCGTAATGGGCTCCTCAACCACACTCCCTCCTTCGCCTCTCCTCCACCATCACCACCACAGCCCTAACCTCAACCTCACCCGCCGCTCCCTCCTCTTCCTCTCCACCACCCTCTCTCTCCCCACCCCTCTCTCCTCCTCCGCCACCACCCCACCACCAGACACCACCATCACCGACCGCGTCTTCATGGACTTCAGTATCTGCCCCTCCTACTTCCTCAACCGAACACTCGGCGACGAGCTATCTCTCTGCTCCGACGCCACACCGATCGGCCGCCTCGTTCTCGGCCTCTACGGCAATCTCGTCCCCATAACCGTCTCTAATTTCAAATCGATGTGTACTGGCTCATCTGGGTCGTCCTACAAAGGGACTTTGGTCCAGAAAATATTCCCCGGACAGTTCTTCATGGCCGGAAAACAAGGTCGGAGAGATAAAGGGGAGGTTAAACCGCCATTGCAAATGGTTAGGAACACTGAGACAGTTGATTCTAAGGCGTTTGTGTTGGAGCATTCGAGGCCAGGCATTGTTTCTTTGTGTTTATCGGAGAATGATGATGATGATGAGATTAAGCTAGACCCAGATTATCACAATGTGGAGTTTTTGGTCACCACTGGGCCTGGACCTTGCCCACAGCTTGATAGTAAGAACATTGTCTTTGGGGCTGTGCTTGAAGGTGAGTTCTATACTTCTAAAGCTGTAATTTTAACTGCATAGGCATACCCATTCAACTCAAGTATTTTTGGCAGATTTATATACCAGAAGCTATGTTAGGTAATAATTGCTGAATTCTTGATCAATTTTGATGTGTAAGTTTTTTTTTGGCATGGGAAGAAGTTAATTGATGGTAAATCTAGAGTAGCCAATTCATATCATTTGGGGCATACCTGTAAACAGAATTTATACTGCTTAAAATGAATGTGATCGATAAATAAATCTTATTTTATGGTTTGTGGCTGAGGTCGGATCTGGAACGGTAACAAGTTTTCATCTGTCCAAGCAATGCGCCAAGAGTTCGAGTTTAAGAATCAGATTTTTCTAACAAGGAGTAATGATGTCTACCATTTATCTATCTTAGGCCTCGATATAAGCCGGAAGTGTATACACCGGGGTACTTTGGTTTGTAGTAACTTTGATTCAATAGTTCAATAGGTTTCAAATAAAGAACAGGGCCAGGTGGGGATGGGTTTTTTTTTGGGGGTGGGGGAGATGCAATTGGACTGATTGTTTTCTCAAGTATAGGTTTGTAGTTCAAGGCCTGCAGATGTACTTTTAATTTCTTACAGGTTCCTGCTTCACCTCTAAAGACTCTTTCCTTGTGCCTCTGTTAACATAGTCCAAACTCTGTTTTTTGTGAGTGCTTGCGTATGTGAACTCGGTACTTTAGATAGGAATCTACTTCCTGAAGTTTACTGCTGAAACTATTTGTAATGCTATTTTAGCTTTATTATGTGTTCTCCTTTTAAAAATTCAGCCCATTGAATCCATAGTTTGTGGGAGTTCTTTATAGGTGTTCAACGCTAATTTTTGACAAAAATTCACCCAACTATGCTTCACTTTAGTAATGGAGCAACATGTATACATTATGCTTGAAATGGCTGCAGTATTTCAACTGATTCTGGCATCATTAGCAACTCTGTTGGAATACATTGCTATACTGGTGTAAATTGAATTTCCCTCCTCCCTCCTTGGCCTCTTCTTTTCTCTGCGGATTGTCATAACAATTATCACGATAAAAAAACCATTAACAGTGCACAAGGCACTCATATAACAGGGTCTAGGAGAGGTAAGTGGTACGGATAGTCTCACCTTCATTTTTTGATAGACTAATTCTCAGACTCAAACTCTCATTTGTCATCGTTTGAGGTCCAAGATTATTCATGCTCATAATTCTTTTGAAACTGAACTTCATGCCCACACATCACACTTCATCTTACAGAACATTTTGTAGAGACTGCTGTTTTCTTCTTAAGTATCTACTTGCATAGGGCAGCATGTAAAAAGATCTCCTGTTTCTTCGAAACTCTGCATTTATATCAACTTTGTGACTGAGCTACTTATAAAATTATCTTCTGTTTTCCCTTGCTATCTGAAAATGTTTGCATACTTTTCTGATTTCAGTTGTATTGGGTTGCAGGGTTGGATGTTGTGACGAGCATAGCTTCCATCCCCACTTACAAACCATCTGAAAGAATCCGCCAGTACAATGATTTGGCAGAGTTTCTTGGAGATGGAAGAGCTAAAAATGCCCGCGCAATCTGGAACAAGCCCCTTAAGACTGTCTATATCAGTGGTTGTGGAGAGCTCAAAGTAGCAAAACCAACCCTTCCTCCTACTCTCCCTTAGTACCATTATTCATTCATTCAAGCTCCATGTTTTATCCACACTACATTCATTTGCTACTGTTCTCCTTGAAGACAATTTTGCTGTAAAATGTGTACTTCAAAAAGAAAGAGTTATACAGTTCCAAGTCTTCAAGATAACTCATACTCCATCTATACATCTACCTGCATCTTTTCTTCTTTTCATTTTTTATGTCATTTATTTATGTTTAGATGTTTATAGGTTACAATGCATCAGAAACATAATTGATATGTTTAAATTTGCTATCATCCATTCACCCTCATTGTTGTGAATTTGTGCATATTTGCGGGTGGAAAGAAGCAGGATAATTATTTTTTGAGTGATGATACTGAACTACAAAGAATCTTATTTTTGTCCAAGGATGTGGAACAGGGCGGCACAAAGCATTTTGAGGCCTAAAGCGAAAATATCGAATGAAATATTTTTATAATATTAAATTTTTATTAAAAATTAATTTATTTTTTATTTATTATATGTGTGTGTGATAGAGGAAGAATCAATGTTATCAATAGAGATGTTTTAACTTTTACTTTTGTTTTTTACCAGAATAGAGTAAATGTGAAGTAAATATAACTTGACTTTAGAGTAAATTTTTTATACATTTAGTTTTTTTTTTTTAACTTTTGATTTTTGATTTTATAATATTGTAGGTTGAATTATGAGCCCAAATTATTGAAATTAAAAATTTGAGAAATTTGGAGGTCGGCCCCCCTATATGGATTTGTTTGAACTTAAGTCCGTCAAATAAACTTATTTGTTATGAAGTTTGTTTTTTATCAATTTTACCATATTATCCTTTTCTTTTAGAAGTGAAATAAAATTAAAAATTAAAAACTCCTAAATTTTAGGAGTTTGACTAACATTAAAATATTTTTTTCTCACATCTATTTTTATTCATATATAGGTTAAGATTTTGAACTAATATTAAAATTTTTCCTCTCTCTTATCTATCTATATATAGGTTATATATATGTATATATATAGTAACATTAAAAATAAAAAATAGTAACACTCAAATACAAAAAAAGTTATTATTTAGATACAAAAAATAATACATTTAAACACAAAAAAATAGTAACATTTAAACATAAAAAAATTGAAACATTCAATATTAATATTTTTTAAAAATAACAACAGTAACATGTTCAATAAAAATAGTAACATACTTAACAAAAATTATAACATATTTAACAATAATTATTTTTCTCAAATTTCAACGCAAAAAATAGTACATTCAAATACAACAAATAGTAATATTAAAAAAAAATATTGAATATTAATATTTAGGAAAATAATAGTAGTAACATGGTCAACAAAAATAGTAACATGCTCAAAAATAATAGTATATGAATGGTAACATACTCAACAAAAGCAGTAACATGAACAGTAACATAAAAAAAAATAGTAACATGAATTTGAATTTTACTATTCAAATTCTTAGTAACTTTTTTTTTTGTATTTGAATGTTACTATTTTTTTAAATGTTACTATATATATACACCTAACCTATATATGGATATAGATAGATAAGTGAGATAAAAAATTTTAATGTTAGACAAACTTTTAACTTATATATGGATATAAATAGATATGAGAGAGAAAAAATTAACTTTCTTTCAAGGAAGGGTATTTTTGAGATAAAAAAAATATAGACTTAAGTCATTACATATAATTTTAAACAGGAACTTAACTCCTTATAAGTTTCATTGTAGGACTTATTTTCAAACAAGTATATTTAGGAGGACTCACTTTCAATTTTCACTAAAAATTTTTATTGAACCTAAATTTTTTGAGACTTTTTTATAGGACTTAAAATTTTTGTAAAATTAAAAATTTAATGTGGGTTAATTATATAACTTAAATTGTGGGGGCTTCTCAAATTATGGCACCTAAAGCCCAAACTTTTTCTACAATGAGGTTGGGCCGGTCCAGTGTGGAATGCCAAGATGACTTGCTATAGTACCATCTTAAATATTGTAAAATAGTTGTGTTAAATTAAACCATACGCTCTCTTTTCCATATCTTTTTCCGTCAAAGATTATGATATACATATCTTTGTGTGTGTGTGTTTGTGCATAATGTTACGATGGGAGTCTAGGAGATAGAAAAAGAACAAATCAGCAAGCTAGGGAAGACTTGTAGACTCCACTCACGAACGGGACCCTCCACCATGATGGCTGTTGCAGGTGCTCCTCTTCCGCTTGAAAACAGAGAGTTTGTGGATACTGATACTGATACATGATGGCTACGCTGTATATAGGGAAGGGGTGAGCATAGGTTTGAATTACGATTTTGTCCCCTTCAATTTAATGATCTAGTGCCTCAACTGGTCAGTTTGGTGAATGGCTCTCCGCGTAAATAACAAAGGGAAAAGGGTTTAATACCAAAACACACCACTTTTGTACCCAAAAATTGCATCACTTTTTGTATGCTACGGTTAAAGTAAAATTTCAAGGCGATGAACAAATATGGTAAACATCCCATTGTTAAAAGGACAATTGACAAAATATAATCCATGAATAATTTTAGCGTTGGCCTGGGCCTCCGAAACTATTGGGTTGGTACATTCAATGGTCCTCTTCATTTGAAATATAAATTTGAATTATAAATTTGGGATACACAGTATTTTTCGATTCCATTCGTACTAGATCACCCTATAATATTAGTGGGAGACTGACTTAAATGCAATAAATTTCACTTAAATACATAATATATCATTGAATAACTAGTTATTGCATATGTCTGAAGGCACAGAATAATAAAAAATGATAAATAATAAAGATATTTGTATTTATATCTAAAATCAAATCACAAATATAGAGAAGAGATAAATGAATTTAAACATCGATTTTACTGTGGAGGTGAGAGATGGTAGGCGACAATATTAATGGTGGGAGACGATGATGGTTGTGGTAGATGGCAATGACCGTGGTGGTGGTGGCGACGATGACGATGGCATAAGGGCAGCAGTGGTGGTGGTGATGACAGTGGTAACGACGACAACGATGACGATGATGGGGGTGGCGACGGCGGCGGTGGCGGTGATAGAGGTAGTGGTGGGGTGATTTTAAACACTATTTTTTTTTAAAGTATGTATGAGAAATAATTTGTAAAAATACTTTTAAAACGTTACTCCAAACACACTCTTAGAGACTTATTTTCATATTAAATTTAGAGTGTTAATATTAATCGTTAGATTAATTTTAAAATAAAATTTAAAACGATCTCAACCGTAAATAGTAAAAGTTATTTTGTTTATTTTTTAGATTTGAATTGTAAGTTACTTTGTTATATAGATGTTATTTAGACCTAAAAATTTGATCTAATAATATTCCTATTCATGCATATGTGGGCAATGCATGTTCTGTGCTGTTTGTGGTTTAGGCTATTCTATTCCATCTAACCCATTAAATATGCCAACTCAATTTTGTGGATTTACACTATACGATGTATGTAGCTTCATGATCCAATCAGTGCATTCAAATTTTCTACTTTCCTTCCAACACTTCGAATAGAAAGTTACGCGTATCTTAATCTAATGCACACCTGGGCTGTGACTCATGGGGTTGTGGTGAGTAGAAAGTATGCATCATTCTCGATAATTTATTATGTATTTTGATTTTTTTGAATTAATTTTTTTGATTAATTGTTATAATTTGTGGTTGGCTTTGAGTATGCATATGTTCAATGGAATATAAATATGTTTGTGATTGATTTTGGGTGAAAATATGTATGATACATAAAAAATTTATGCATTTTGATTTTTTTTTAGTTGGTTTATTTGATTAATTCTATTTTTTAGATTGTCAAATGGCATGGTTCTACTTGCTCGCACTGTGAGGGTGGTCTTTTATTTATTTATTTTTTTTTTTTGAAGATAATCAGATTTGCACATTTTATTATGTTGGAAAATGTTGATTACAATCGGTAGACAAAAAAATCTTAAGTTCGGGGGGAGGGCAGCACACCCAACTCAAAGGAATTGAGTTAGATAATTTCATGGCTGTAATCCAATGAACTGCTCTGTTAAGAGCCCTCGGCTTGTGAATAAAGCTTAAATTAAACGCTTTAGCAACATTGCGAATGTCACTAACAAAAGCATTGATCTCCCATGGAGGAGCATCTTCCGAAATACACAGCTTGATTAACTCCAGGTTGTCATTAGAAACAGTAGCATCACGAAGCCCAGAAAGCAGAAACTAAGAGACAAGCTTCTTTTACCACAGCTGCTTCGGAATAAAAATTGGATACGGTCGGAATCCTTTTAGCAATTCCATCCACCATAAACCCATTGGAATCTTTTAGAATCACCCCAACAACTGCATCACCTTTCTTAAACACTCCATCACAACACAAAATCCTTTTAGCAATTCCATCCACCATAAACCCATTGGAATCTTTTAGAATCACCCCAACAACTGCATCACCTTTCTTAAACACTCCATCACAACACAAAAGAGATGAGGAGCCAGAAGCATGATCTTGATGAAGAGGTCTGAAGTCAGAAGCAAGATCTTGCGGCACCTCACATCTGCCAACATCAGAAACGGGTTACTGCACAACAGAAACAGGATATTGCATATCAGAACCAGGCTGCTGCATCACACTCCTATCAAAGTCAAAAATCGCCAGCTGCACCTCACGCCTGCCAACATTAGGAACCACCAGTTGCACCTCACGCCTACTTATACCAACCATCATCACATCACTCCACAGTTTCTAAGCCCGCAACAGAGTAGTAAGAGCATTGGGTTATGATGATTAAAGATGAAATTGTTTCTAACAATCCAGATGGCCCAAGCAGTTGTAGCTACTTTCCCCATAATCTCAAGAGAGCAACTGAAATTCTTAATAGCATCCACAAAAGACGATGCCCACTGTAACACCGAAACATAAGAATCCAACTCCAATCTCAAACCCAAGTCGAACCCCAAATCAAACCTTCTTAATCCAACCACATTTAAAAAGAATGTTCAACGGATTCAACCATCACATCACAGATTTGGCACCAAGGAAAGTCAGCACATTTACTCTTATATAAATTTTCAGGTGTGACCAAAGCATTACTACAAACTTTCCACCAAAAGTGCTTGACATTTGATATTGCCATCATATTCCAGAGACCAAAACTTTGGAAGGGTAAAGAACGAAGAAGAAGACAGCATAATAGAAGTAGGATCAAATGAAACAGCAAGGGCTTTTTATTGAATTGTTAACTTTCTACGCTCAAAATTGTTTAAAATTTTTATTTTTAATGCAACATAATTAAAAATATTTTTGGTGCTATATAGTGTATTCAGGCACTGATAATTTCTAGTATGTTTACAACTGATAATTTTTTTATTATTTTGTGTCTTTAAGTACGAACAATAACTATGAATCTAATATTAAATGAGATTTAATTTTCAACTAATAATTATAAGAAAATTGACAAAATAGGAATTAAGAAAGCTCTTTATTTCTCCTTTTATTTTCTATGTTAAAAGACTACAATATATACACATATACAGATCAAGTCATGATCTGATCAGCAAGGAAAGAAAATAAAATCTCAACTAATTCCCTTGAATGAAGGGATTACAAATTCCTAAATATGTGCAGTAAAGATTATTTCCAAAACTAGTGTTAATCAAATCTCAGCAAATCTCAACACTCCCCCTCAAGTTGGAGCATGTATATCCAGCATGTTCAACTTGCTTCTTAAGTCCTTAAACACATTTCCTCCAAGAGCTTTTGTAAAAACATCTGCCAACTGCAAATGAGATGGAACAAATTCTGTAACAATTTGACCTTCTTGTATCTTTTCTCTTACAACATGGCAATCGATTTCTATGTGCTTGGTGCGCTCATGATATACTGGATTTGCTGCTATATGAAGTGCAGCTTGATTATCACATAATAACTTTGCTGGTCCAATGAAAATCTGCATGTCATTAAGCAAAAATCTGAGCCAAGTTAATTCTCCAGTTGCTGCTGCCATGGACCTGTACTCAGCTTCTGAGGATGATCTGGAGACTGTTTTCTGCTTCTTGGCCTTCCATGAAATCAGTGAATTTCCCAAATACACACAATAACCTGTAGTTGATCTTCGAGTCATAGGGCAGTTTGCCCAATTTGCATCACAATAAGCCTTCAAGTCAAAAGAATTGTTTGATGAAAATAACAAGCCGAGACCTGGACTTCCTTTAAGGTACTTAATTATGCGAAGAGCAGCATCCCAATGAGGCTTTCTTGGTGCATGCATAAATTGGCTTAGGATATTGACCGAGTATGTGATGTCTGGTCTTGTGATTGTGAGATAGATTAATTGTCCAACTAATCTCCTATAGCGCTCTGGATTATGTAGTAAATCTCCTTGATCATCCATGAGCTTTAGATTTACTTCCATTGGGAAATTTGAAGGTTGAGCACCCAAGTAACCAACATCATTTATAATCTCCAAGGTATATTTTCGTTGAGAGATTACAATGCCTTCTTTGGACCTTGCAACTTCCAAGCCAAGAAAAAACTTTAGAAGACCAAGATCTTTGATGTGGAATTGTTGATGCAAAGAATTTTTGAGACTTTGTATAGCAATTGCATCATTTCCTGTTATCACTATGTCATCTACATAGATGAGTACCATAGTTGTAGATGGACCTTTAGTTTTCACAAATAAAGAATAATCTGAATGTGATTGAACAAAACCAGCCTTTTTGATAGCATGAGAGAATTTGGCAAACCAATTTCGAGGGGCTTGTTTAAGTCCATAGAGGGACTTGTGCAGTCGACATACAAGCTTCTCCCCCTGTCGACAAAGACCCGGTGGTGGAGTCATATAGACTTCTTCCTCTAAATCACCATGAAGGAAGGCATTGGTCACATCCATTTGATGTAAGGGCCATTGTTTGGCGACAGCAACAGCAAGAATACATCGAACAGTGGTTAACTTGGCAACAGGAGCAAATGTCTCAGTGTAATCCAAGCCTTCTTGTTGAGAAAATCCTTTGGCAACTAATCGTGCTTTGTAGCGTTCAATCGTGCCATTAGAATTATATTTGATACGATATACCCATTTGCTGCCAATGGGACGATGACCAGTAGGTAAAGGAACCAAAGACCATGTCTTTTGAGTAGTAAGAGCATCAAGTTCGTGTTGCATGGCCTCTTGCCATTTCGGATCTAAAACAGCCTGTGCATATGAGGTGGGTTCGAGAACACTGGAGATAGCATTGACAAAGTGTTTATGTTTAGAAGATAAAGAATCATATGAAATGTAGTTACTTAAAGGATACCGAGTACCTGACTTGGTTGAAGATTTCTGGTTGGAGGTTGCATTTGATGGCATTGTACTCACTTGTCCACAATGGAAATCTTGAAGAAGAATGGATGGTTTTCTGGTGCGTTCACTTCTACGGAGAGAAGGGGCTGGGGATGAGACAGGAGAGGAGGAATTTTCTGTGGAAGCGGTCTCAGGTAATGAGGAACGAAGGGAAGTTGGAAGAGAAGGGGAATCAGCAGGGTAGTTGGTTATCTCAGGTTGAGAAATGGATGGAGCTGGTGAGGATTCTGTGGTATGAAAAGGAAAATTTTCCTCATGAAAGATGACATCTCGACTTGAGAAAAATTGATGAGTTTTGAGGTCATATAAACGGTAAGCTTTTTGGCCAATGGGATAGCCAACAAAAATGCATTTTCTGGCACGAGAGTCAAATTTGTGAGTGGGGTGCAGATTTGTTGCATAACAAAGACATCCAAACACTCGCAAGTTAGAATAATTGGGTGGCTTGTTATACAACATTTCATAGGGAGATTTGTATTGCAGCACAGGGGTAGGAAGTCGATTGATGAGATAGGTGGCAGTGAGTAAACTTTCCCCCCAAAATTGCAATGGAAGATTAGCATCAAGCCTTAAAGCCCTGCCAACGTTTAAGAGATGTCGATGCTTGCGTTCAACTACACCGTTTTGTTGAGGTGTAGATTTACAAGAGCTTTGAAATGATATGCCAAGTTTGGAAAAATATGGTTTCATGGATATGAATTCTAAGCCATTATCACTGCGAATACATTTAACTTGGCAATTAAACTGAGTATTGACAAAAGAGATAAAGGTTTTGAGTAACCCTTGTGTTTCAGATTTAAATTGCATGAGGAATATCCATGTGAATCTAGTATAGTCGTCAACAATTGTTAAAAAATAATGTGCCCCTGTATGAGTTGCAGTACGAAGAGGTCCCCAAATATCACAATGAAGAAGATCAAAAGAATGTAAAGTTTGAATAGTACTAGAAGGAAAAGATAGTCGTGTTTGCTTAGCCAAATGACAAGTTTCACACAAATGTTTAGAATTAAATACAAATGAAGGTATAACATGACTCAGAAACTGTGAAGGTGCCTTGGAGGGATGTCCCAACCGCTGGTGCCATGGAATTTTTGGAGTGGAAGCAACATGATAAGTGATCGGTGTAGTAGATGATGCAGATTTTATTGATGGCACGAAGTAGTACAAACCATTAAGTTGCTTCCCCAAACCAATCATCTTCTTCGAAGTTAGGTCCTGCAGTACACAAAAAGTAGGGAAAAAATGAATAGAACAATTTAAGGTAGCTGTGAGTTGACTGACTGACAGTAAATTGACATGGAAAGATGGAGCACAGAGTATGTTTTTAACATGCATGTGGGCTGAAAGTTGGGTGGAACCTATGCCAGTTATGGCAGAGCAAGCACCATTGGGTAAGGTTACTTGAGAAGAGAGAGGAGAGATAATTGGAACAGATGTGGCTATGTGATTAGTGGCACCACTGTCAATGATCCAGTGACTCAAGGCTTTCTTTTGTGCAGTAAATGAAGAACAGAAAGGGGCAGAACTACCTGTAGAGTTTGCTTGAGTAGATTGTTTACCATTGAAAAAGGCTTTGATTTGAGCAAGTTCTTGAGAGGTGAATTGAGGAGTAGGATCGATGGAGGACTTGTGTGAATCTGAAATGATGGTTGCACTGGCTTGGTGAGCAGTAGTTTTTCTGCTACGATTGGGTGGCTGAACTTCTTTGCCATGTAGTTTGTGACCAACTGGGAACCCATTGAGAAAATAACATCGATCCACAGTGTGAGTAGTGCCTTCACAATAAGAGCAATGAAGAGGTTTTCGATTGCCTTGAGGCTTGGAATGAGTGGAGGACCATTGTTGTCGTTGTCTTGAGGGCATAGTTTGTGACTCCTTGGAGTTGTCATAAGTGTGAATACTCATGGCATGAATAAGATCACTGCTCTTTGTTTCAGTGAGGCCTCGCTGCTTTTCTTCTTCACATAAAAGTGAATATGCCTTTTTGACAGTTGGTAAAGGATGCATGAGCATAATCTGTCCTCGTACAGCAGAATATGTCTCATTGAGTCCCATAAGAAATTGACCAAGGCGAATTCTTTCTTCTTTTTCTTTTAGATCTTTTTTACCTCCACACGTGCAGGTGATTGAGGGGCTACAGGTGGTTAGCTCATCCCACAGCATTTTCATCTTTGTATAGTAAGAAAAAATGGATTCTTGATTTTGTTTCAGTTCAACAATGGATCGTTGAGTTTGATAATGATGAGAAAAATCACCTTGAGAGAATCGGTCTTGAAGATCTGTCCAAATTTCTGAGGGAGTTTCAGCATAGAGAACACTGTGTATAAGATCTTGACTTAGAGAATTGAATATCCAAGAGAGTACCATAGCATTGCAACGCTGCCATAAAGAGTATGTGGGATCCTTTTTCTCTGGAGTGGTAATGGTTCCTTCGATGAATCCCAATTTGTTTTTGGCACTAAGGCTGATCAGCATTGATCGTTTCCACATGGCATAATTGGTTCCATCTAAGACCTTTGGAACAAGGATCAGTCCAGGATGATCAGAAGGGTGAAGAAACAGAGGATCTGCTGGATCAATCGCTGGTGTAGACATATTTAGTTAGAGTATGCGGAATTTTACAGAAGCAATAGGATCATTGCTCTGATACCATGACAAAATAGGAATTAAGAAAGCTCTTTATTTCTCCTTTTATTTTCTATGTTAAAAGACTACAATATATACACATATACAGATCAAGTCATGATCTGATCAGCAAGGAAAGAAAATAAAATCTCAACTAATTCCCTTGAATGAAGGGATTACAAATTCCTAAATATGTGCAGTAAAGATTATTTCCAAAACTAGTGTTAATCAAATCTCAGCAAATCTCAACAAAAATATTATATGAATTTAATTTATTGACTTAATATATTTATTGAATTGACAATAAATTTTAATTAATATCGAAATTTATTGTCAATTCAACGATGAATTCATTGAGTTAATAAATTTAGTGCAAAAAATATTGTTCATAATTATACTGAATTATACAAATAAAATATTATTTAAAAAAGTCCAGGAGGTTAAATACCAAATCCATACTGCCGTCTGAGAGAAGGCTGGGGATGGGAAGCGTAGGTTGGTGGGGCCACTCAAACGGTCACGACAGTGTGTTGGCAGCTATGAGCAGTGGGGGACCAGGGACATTTGCGCGTGAAATTCATTCCCCTGTGGACTTTTTAGCCGTCGGCAACTCGGTGACAGTCACAGCTGAAAAGTGGTCGATGCTGGGTTTTACAGGACAAGAAGATAGATATCCCAGGCCCAGAGACCGGGTCAGACGCGCGTGCTTACTGGTGGTCCCATGAAACGATATTTTGACGCGTGTTCAATAGTACGGATTTTTGAAGAGCCAACTTTCTTCCGTGACTGGTGGTGAACAGAAGAGGTTATGATCCAATGGTTCGCGCGAGGTGTCCAACACATTTGTGAGGGTGAGATCCCATTTCATATATTTTTCAATTAAGAATGCGTATTTAAGTAGGATTTATTGTACACAAATAAATTATTTGTCAGCAAAAAAAATTAAAAAATTATCAAAAAATATCTGAATTTGAATCCAATAATTTTTTTTTGACTTCGTAAATCTTTCCAATATTTCTAACAAAGTTTCATGAATAATAGTTTATTAAAGTGTAATTAGGGTTAATAATTGAGTTGAACTACTTGAATTTGACTCAAATAAGACTCAATGAATTGAGTTCGAATAATTTTGTAGACTCTTTTAAAACCGAGTTTAAAAACTTGACTCTTTTATATGTAAAATAATCAAATTACTTGGTAGGAGGTGACTCATGCCAATTTAAGACTTAAACAAAAACATTAAATAAAAATATTTTTTATTTTTAGTATTATTTTTTTAAAAAAATTATTTTATTTATAATTTTTTATGTGAGGGAAAAACAAAAGAAAAATATGTTCATATTGTTGAAAAAGAGATTTCAATTTTATTTTTGTTTTTTGTCACACAGAGGGAGAGATAGCGTTTAATTTTAAATTTTGTTTTTTTTTTTATTTTTTTTTACTTGAGAGAGAGAGAAAAAAAATGGGGTGGGAGTAAATACGAGTTGAGTTTTGAGTATTTTTAATTTTTTTAATTTCTAAGTTTTAAATGTTAGGAATTAGATTATATGATCAAATTATTCTAATAAAAATTTTGATTCGATTTAATTTTTTGAGCCTTTTAGTAGGACTTAAAATTTAATGAATTTAATTTTTTTGGTGGGCAAATGATGTACCTAAAATTATAGGGCATTTTAAAAATTTGAGGCTTAAAATCCATACTTTTTTTTTCCGTACTGTTAAGCCGGCCCTGTTACTCAGATTCAGCTCATATTCACTTAATTTTGTACTTAGTTAGCGTACAACTCATTTTTTAAACGTGAGCTTAAATAATTTTTTAAATTTATTTAAAAAAAATGAGCTTTCAAAGGGTTTAGATGTTCTAAGTAAAAGGAACATTGATTTTGAAGTCAAGTAAATTTTAGGATTGATTTAATGACCAAGTCTATCTTTAAATAAAGGGTTAATCTCATTTTGCACCCTGAAAAGATTGTTTGAATCTCAATTTACACTCTCAAAGATCAAAAATCTCAATTTACACCCTCAAATATAAAAATTTGAATCAATGTGCACCCCTAAAGATCAAAAATCTCAATTTGCACCCTCAAAGATAGAAATTTGTATCAATGTGCATCCTCAAAGATAAAAAATCTCAATTTGCACCTTCAAAGATAGAAATTTGTATCAATGTGCACCTAAAATTAAATTAATAAATTATACTTTGATCCCCTCATGTTTGTCACTTAATCATTTGAACTCCTTCACATTTAGAATATTCCCCTTACATCTCATGACGTTTATGCATGTATAACACATAATCACTTTTCGTTAATATATATTAATATAATCATTAAAAAATATGATTTTATCATAATATAAAATTATAATTTTATATTACCTTTTATTTTGTGGATTCGATATACTCTAAAGTTGAAAATCAAGCTTACCATTTGAATGTCTAATAAAATGTAGATATTTATATAAAAGGTAATATGAAAAATATTATATAAATATTTATATTTTATTAGACATTCAAATGGTAAACTAGATTTTGAACTTTATAGTATATTGAACCTATAAAATAAAGGGTAATATGAAATTATAATTTTTTATTAGGATAAAATTATATTTTTTAACGGTTATATTAATAAATATCAATGAAAATGGGTTACGTGTTATATGTGCACAAATGTCATAAGATGTAGGAGTAATATTCTAAATGTGAAGAGGTCTAAATGATTAACTGACAAATATGAGGGGATTTAGGTATAATTTATCAATTTAATTTTAGGTGCACATTGATACAAATTTCTATCTTTGAGGGTGCAAATTGAGATTTTTTATCTTTGGGGTACACATTGATACAGATTTCTATATTTGAGGGTGCAAATTGAGATTTTTGATCTTTGGGGGTGCACATTGATACAAATTTCTATCTTTGAGTGTGTAAATTGAGATTTTTGATCTTTGAGGTGTAAATTGAGATTCGAACAATCTTTCGGGGTGAAAATTGAGATTCGAACAATCTTTCGGGGTGTAAAATAAGATTAACTCTTAAATAAATAAGAAATCTTATATTCGAAACATTTCACACTCTGAATATGATTTGTATTAGTGAGTTTGTTTAATTGTATTGTTTTTATAATTAGTAAAATTATAAGTAAATTAGATAAATATATTCATGATAAAAATTATTTTATCATATTGTGTAAAAATTGTTTTTTTTTTTTTTTTTTTGTAATATAAAACTATCCTGCCAAAAATTATGACGATGGTTGGCACGAGTTAATGGAGTGCTTTGACAAAGAGATCAGCAAATAATATCATGCCGACCAGCTATTTACCAATCACACGATGACGAATCCATTAATTAATCAATACTAATACAAGTCGGCGTAGTCTCTCACCACCCTCAATCAATTATCAGTTTTTTTCTTATTCTCACCCCCAAACACATCGAAAACAATTCATTTTTCCACGTGGCACCCAATCTAACCCCTCCGATCCCCTCGTAGAACTTTCCCAAGTAATAGTGTTGGGATCTAGTATAATTTATTTACATAGCTAAATTTTAAAATTTAATGAAATTTGATTATCAATTCAATTACTGTAATAAATGAATAAAATTATATCCCGAAAGATATGTTAAAATTTTATGTATAGAATGTTTGGTGGAAGTTATGGAATGCGACACAAATCCAACTTATTTTTTGTTTCACTCTCTTTGCATTTACCTTCCGCACCCTCCATTAGTTACTATTACCAGATCATCTAAGTAGTACGTTTTGCTTTGGGACTTGTACCTTTGATCTGGTATCACTAAACTTCGGTCTGGAAATATCAACACACAGTCTGCCATATAACTAACTGTTTCAAACAGTTAACATTTAATGTTGAGTAGCAATGTTGTCTCTATCTACGTTTACCATACAATGATCCTATTGGAATACCTCTCTCTCTCTCTCTCGATCCCTCTCTATGTAGAATGAAGCTTGAGCTTTAAAATTGCAGTGTACATGGCGTTTCAAGACCATCTCTCTGAAGGAATGGCACTCCACCACCAACGGTGCACAGGCCAGCACCTAGCCGAAAACGGCAGCGTTTTAAGAGGTATCTTACCAGAGTCAACGTCCGATGGCGCCTCCCGAAAGCCACCGCCAACATGGCTACTACGCCGACAAAACCACCACTTCGCCGCCGGTGATAATAATTTCCTCCACCTCCAGACCATCAACTCGGACTCGTCTAATTCGAACCAGTGGCTCTTCAAACAAAACGACGACGTCTCGACCATGAACCAAGAGAAGAAGATGAATAGCGAGAGTACCGAAAATAACGGCGAAGAGAGTAGTGGTGATTGGGAGCGTACGGTGAAGTGTAAAGCGGAGATTGTGAATCATCCTCTGTATGATCAGTTGTTATCGGTGCATGTGCAGTGCCTGAGAATCGCCACGCCGGTGGACCAGTTGCCGATGATCGATGCGCAGCTGGCTCAGTCGCAGCATTCGGTGGCGAAATATTCCATGCTCGGTGGACATGGAATCCAGGATATTGAACATAAAGATCTCGATCATTTCATGGTAATATAAGCGGCCTCTTTAGTCAGTTGTTATTTTCATCCATCCATGATTCCATATATGTATGTATGTGGGTGGGTGCATAACTACTTTTTGATTTGGTTCGTTTTGATTGTTTGTCGGTGTATGGGAAGCTTTCATGTCTATATGCGTGTGTGTGAGTATCTATGGGGGTGGTGTGATTGTTCATTGTAATGTATTATTGCAGGGTTCGACTGAAATTTTTTGGGGTTTGATAGATGAAAGGTCCCATTTTTTAGGGATTTGCTGTTTCTAATGTTAGAGAGAGAGGGAGAAGGAGGGGGGGGGGGTTAGGTTTGAATGTGTATTTTTTTTTCTTAAGTTTGGAAGATCGAAAGTTAATGCATTCATTTTGGTAGTCGCTTGGTGCTTGTTACAATTCAATTTCCCTTTTATTTACCGATTTCTCAGAGTTCTGTTCTTATATTTAGCCATGCAGCGTCTGTTCAGCTGTGTAAGCAATGGAGAATTTCTGAGAAGGTTCTAGCCTAGACTCTCTCTCTCTCTCTGTTTTGTGCTTTGGGAGATATTTGAACTATTGGGTACAAACTTTTTTGTTAGTGGAATTTGATTTTCTGAAATAGATGGGTCTGTCCGGTTGTCTGTCACTTCGAAAGAGGAATCATGTTGTTCTCAGTACACGAATAATTGAATTTTTGGAAGTGGTCTGGAGCGAGGAATCTTTGATCATGTGATATTTCTCCACTTGTTCAATGGATTCGTCTCTGTTTGTTGTATTCTAGAAGATTGGGATTCATCTGTAACACCGAGACACCCGAAGGCTCGATCATATGTGATGGGTCAAGTCCAAATAACATAATTTATGTGAGAAATTCAATCTCGATTGAGGAGCCCAATCTCATGAAAGATCCACTAAGCCTAATATAGCCCAAGACCCGTCAAACTCTCTGCTTGACTACGTCGTCAAGAGGGAGAGCATGAGAGCCCTACCTACAACGCAGAGGAAAAAGTCTACCTTCACCTCATCTTTGACCGCATCTCAAGGATAGCTCCTCAACCTCCTTACCAGTTGAGAAGAAGTCGTGAGCACCACCAGAGTAGTCGCTTAGATGCTGTAAAGTAGCTCCAATCTGTTAGGGGACCACTATAAATTATACATCCCACCAACACTTGGGGGACATCGTACTTTACTTGACCACGACTCTCTCTCTCCCTCAAAACTTGTACTCTCTACTCCCCACACCCTTGAGCTAATAAAAGCACCCGGCGATCAAAGTCATTCAAGAGTGGACGTAAGTCACATTGACCGAACTATTATAAATCTTGTCTCCTCCAATTCTCTCTTTACTTTTACTGCATTTATTATTTACACTTAACAGGTGGTGTGCAAAGCCATTTTGTGCTTCATCAGTTTGGCGCTGTCTATGAAAAACGACAAAATTCTCACTCCTAAACATTCCATTTGCTGAACTAATGACGATCACTACTAGATCCATGAAGACAATCCTCCACGAGAGGAGGAGGTTACTCCTCCACCTACCAACTCTATCCCAAATGCTCCAGCTCTAAATCTACAACAAATGCTGGACAAGGATGAGCACAACTTGGAGGTGCACAGCGTGGAGGACCCCAAGGAGCTGCACGCCTTGGACCTCAAGGAGTTCCACGCCTTGGACATCAAGGAGCTTTATGCCCTGGACATCAAGGAGCTCCATTCCCTGGACATCAAGGAGTTGCACGTCCTAGACATCAAGGAGCTCCACGCCTGGACATCGAAGAGCTCCACGCCCTCGACATCATGGAGCTCCACAACTTGCTGCTCCCCATTTGGGCACCTATGCAGGTCTGGGCACCCCCTTTGGAGTCCCCTTGGGTGCCCCACACAGAGGAGCCCCTCATGAGGGACCTCTACCTCTTTCTCCTGCTTTCCATGGTGAAGACGCTCATCACCAAAAAGATGGGGGCAAAAACCAAAGCATGGAGCATGAGAGTCATTTTCATGAACATTACAGAGGAGCCCCTAATCACTGGGACGAAAAAATTAAGGAAGTGCAAAATCAACTAGGTGACGTCTTCAACGCCATGAAGGCGCAGGGACCCGAGGCCGTGGACTAGCTCGTAAGGCAGACAGACACGCCTTTCAAACCTGACGTGGCGAACTACCCCTTCCTCAAAAGTTCAAAATGTCATCTGTGGAGACCTTTGATGGAACGAAGGATCCACTTGATCATCTCGAAACTTACAAGTCCTTAATGCAACTGCACAACGTCTCTGACAAAATTATGTGTAGGACATTCCCAATTACCTTGAAGGGATCAACGCGATAATGGTTTGCCAAACTCACCTCGGTCTCCATAGGCTCCTTCACTTAATTGAGTAGATCATTTGTGGCACAGTTCATTGGTGGATGCCGCCAACAAAAGCCTGCCACCTATCTGCTCAACATAAAACAGGATCGAGACGAGAGTCTAAGGAGTTACCTCACTCGTTTTAACGAGAAGGTCCTCCAAATCGAGGAGCCCAATGACAAAGTCACAATGACCACTTTTCTAAGAAGTCTCCACTCATCTAGATTCTTTTTTTCAATAATGAAGCGATCACTAAAGAGCATGCCAGAATTATTGGCAAAAGCTTAAAAATATATAAATGTTGCAAAAATCAACAAGTCTAAGCGAGATGAATCATCTCCCAGATCTCCAAAAGCTTGACCTGCCTCTGCACTGTTCTCGAACAGGCAGCCTCAGTATCCAGCTTAGCGAATCTCTTACGGGTCGCCAAAAGCTTGGCCTGCCTCTGCATTGTTCTCAACACAGGCAGCATCAATATCCAGCTTAGCGACTCTCTTACGGGGCGCTAAAAGCTTGGCCTCTGCATTGTTCTTACACAGACAACCTATATCTCCAATTGAAGACCCTTTCATGGGTCGCCAAAAGCTAGGTCTCAAATTGTGTAGCTCTCTCACGAGCAGTTCTCCAACTTTGTCTGTAATCTTGCGCAAGCAGCGTACCTCTCCCTACAAGTAATTATGTGAGATATTTTAATATTTTGAATAACATTGTTTTTGTCATCACAACCAGGCTCACCCAAGGCGACCAAGCAGAGGTGTCTGACGCTCTATGCTGCCCCAAACAAGGCAGTCCAACACCTGGAAAGGTGTCTGATCTTATGTGCTCATCCAAATTAGGCAACCTAGCACCTAGAGGGGTGTTTGATCCTATGTGCTCTCCCAAACGAGGCAGCCCAGCACCTGGAGAGATGTCTGATCCTATGTGCTCCCCAAACGAGGCAGCTTAGCACCTGGAGGGGTTCTTGATCCTATGTGCTCGCCCAAAAGAGACAGCCCAGCACCTAGAGGGGTGTCTGGCGTTCTATGCTCACCCAAACAAGGCAGTCCAGCACTTGGAGAGGTGCCTGACCACCTTTGCTCGCCCAAACGGGACAGTCCAACACCTGAAGAGGTGTCTGATCCTATGTGCTCGCCCAAACGAGGAAGCCTAGCACCTGGAGGGGTGCCTGACACTCTATGCTCGCCCAAACGAGGCAACCTAGCACTTAGAGAGGTGTCTGACCACCTTTGCTTGCCCAACGCTGCCTGGCCCTCCAAAATTACACAAAACAGCTCCAAAGGTGCCCAGATCAACGCCTGAAGTGGCACCCAGATTTGCCCCTGTGCCTAGGCAGCCCCGACTGCACCTCCATCTCCTAATGCCTAGTCATCCCAGGCTGCACCTCCAGGCCCTGATGCCCAGGCATTCCAGGTTGCACCTCCTACTCCTGATGCCCAGACATCCCAAGCTGCACCTCCAGCTCCTGATACCTAGGCATCCCAGGCTGCACCTCCAGCTCCTGATGCCCAGGCATTCTAGGCTACACCTCCATCTCCTGATGCACAGACATCCTAGGCTGCACCTTCAGCTCCTGATGCCCAGACATCCCAGGCTGCACCTTCAGCTCCTGATGCCCAGGCATCCCAAGCTGCACCTCCATCACCTGATGCCCAGGCATCCCAGGCTGCATGTCCAATTCCTGATGCTTAGGCTCGCGCCCAAGTAACCCCTGTAGGCGCCCAGGCTGCACCTCCAGTTCTTGCGCCCAAGCTACCCAGCCTGCCTCTTTGCGCGCCCAAGTTGTCTTGCCTCCTTGCCTTAGTGCCCAAGTTGTCCGGCCTCTTTGCCTGCGCGCCTAGGCTGCCTAGCTCGCCTATCTGCAAGCCCAAGCTGTCCAGGACAGCACCTCCAGCACCCAAATGGTCCAGACCAACCTCTAAACTTCCCAAACTAATGCCTAAAGTGGTGCCCTGTTCAATGCCTGCCTCCATGGAACCCATCACTACAGTGCCCGATGGACTAGTGCGCCCAGCTGCCCCACGTGCAACACGGCGCCCAAAGGCGGTAGCTCCACTGCCTGAGGCCTTGAATCACCAACAAGAACTATGGGTTCCCTTATTTTTGGCATCCCAAGCTCGGACAGCCCATTGGGTGCATGAATAACGGTGGCAATGGGTGCCCGAGACACTTCCATGCCGCTACTTACCTCCTCTTCAACAGCAATGTTGGTTTTTCTCTTCATTAATGCTCTAACGCAAAAGTCTCAAGCTTTGGGTCTCCAAGGATTTAAAAAAAAAACACTCATGAATAAGTTGGAAAGAGTGGGTAGAATGAAGAAAAATGATATATTTATAGCCTAGGGTTTTTCAAGAGGGAAAAACCCAAATTAAAATTATGGGCTCTCTTAAAAATCCTAGAAAAAGAAAAAGTGGGAAAGATTTGAGATGTGCACCAAAGCAAAAATACATCATGCAGAGAAAGAGTCATCTAGCAGAGGAAGTCTCCACCGTATGAAATTCAAGATGTAAGTTAATGCACCCTTCTCTAAGTCTCCTTGGACACGGGGCATTGGGGGGCAAATGATGGGTCAAGCCCAAATAGCCCAATTTATGTGAGAAGTCCAATCCCAATTGAGGAGCCCAACCTCATGAAAGATCCACCAAGCCCAACATAGTTCAAGACCAGTCAAACTCTTTGCTTAGCTATGTCATCAAGAGGGAGAGTATGGAAGCCCTACTTGCACCACAGAGGAAAAAGTCCACCCTCACCTCATCTTTGACCGCATCTCAAGGATAGCTCCTCAACCTCCTCGCCCATTGAGAAGAAGTCGTGAGCTCCACCAAAGTAGTTGCTTAGTTGCTTAGTTGCTGTAAAGTAGCCCAATATGTTAGAGGACCACTATAAATTGCGCGTCCCACCAACACTTGGGGGGCATCGCACTTTATTTGACCACGACTCTCTCTTCCCCCTCAAAGCTTGTACTCTCTGTTCCCCACACCCTTGAGTTAATAAAATACCCGGCATCAGAGCCATTGAAGAATGGACGTAAGTTGAGCTAATCGAACCACTATAAATTGTCTTTGTCTCTCCATCTCTTGATATTAATTTCTTGCATTTATTTTTACACTTAACAGGTGGTATGCAAAGCCATTTTGTGAAAAGCCCAAATTAAAAATTATGGGCTCTCTTAAAAATCCTAGAAAAAGAAAAAGTATGAAAGATTTGAGATGTGCACCAAAACAAAAATACATCATGCAGAGAAAGAGTCATCTAGTAGAGGAAGTCTCCACCACATGAAACTCAAGATGTAAGTTAATGCACCCTTCTCCAAGTCTCCTTGGACACGGGGCATTGTGGGACAAATGACGGGTCAAGCCCAAATAGCCCAATTTATGTGAGAAGTCCAATCTCAATTGAGGAGTCCAACCTCATGAAAGATCCACCAAGCCCAACATAGTCTAAGACCAGTCAAATTCTCTACTTGGCTACGTCAGGAGAACATGGGAGCCCTACCTGCATCGCAGAGGAAAATGTCCACCCTCACCTCATCTTTGACCGCATCTCAAGGATAGCTCTTCAACCTCCTCGCCCGTTGAGAAGAAATCGTGTGCTCCACCAGAGTAGTCGCTTAGATGCTATAAAGCAGCCCCAATCTGTTAAGGGACCACTATAAATTGTGCGCCTCACCAACACTTGGGGGGCATCGCACTTTACTTGACCACGACTTTCTCTTCTCTGTCAAAGCTTGTACTCTCTGCTCCCCACACCCTTGAACTAATAAAAGCACCCGGCGACCAAAGCCATTCAAGAGGGATGTAGGTCACATTGATCGAAGCACTATAAATCTTGTCTCCTCCAATTCTCTCTTTACTTTTACTGTATTTATTATTTACACTTAATAGGTGATGTGCAAAGTCATTTTGTGCATCATCAATAAGTAGTATGTACTTCAGGAGACCTGGCCCATTCAAATCAAGTGTTTCAGGCTTCCAAAAAGAAAATTATTTATCCAAATTGAAAGGTCTTCCTATACAAATTCTAGATCAATACGAAAGGCGGGCTTGAATTTTGGGGCAAGAAAATGGTTACCGCTATTTCTGTATGTCTGAGAAAGTGGTTAAGTCACACAATAATTGCCAGTAGATTTATGTTGCCATGTGGTTGTTTAGGGATGTGATCTGTGGTAATGTAAGAGTTGGTTGTTTCACGTATCACATTTATCAGTTGTGTGCATTGGTGACGGGACTTTCATCGTTTTGCATGTAATCTTGTTATTTCTATATAAACAAATGGGGTCACTTCACTTGGAATATATCTAGCAGTAAAATTGCGAATATATGCTTTGGTTGTTTCATCTGAACTGTTTAGTTATCTTAAGTTCTGTCATAGTAAATATTTATGAGTTTATGTTGTTGGTTATTTGGCATTTTTCATCTGAATCTTCCCTTTTGCCTCTTCTTCCTTCATCTTTTTCCTTCTGATGTAGACGCATTATGTTCTATTGCTGTCTTCCTTTAAAGAACAATTGCAACAACATGTCCGTGTTCATGCAATGGAATCAGTCATGGCTTGTTGGGAACTTGAGCAATCTCTGCAAAGCTTAACAGGTAATCACATGTGCTTTATGATTTTTCTGCATGCAATTATGTCTTCTTGGATACTCATGATGGGAAGGACTACTTATCATGCTTTACATCACTCTTACTCTACAGTCTTCGTACCTTGGCACATTAAAGAAGTCACTTGGTTTAGCATGTAAGAATAATCACATAATTTTCATGACATTACCTTTGGCTTTGCAAGGGTAAGTACACAATTTTTCCGGTTTTCAAACAACTCTCTCTCTCTCTCTCACACACACACAGCTCTTTCTCCTACTTTTATGATTAAAATTCAAATGAAATGGATGTTGTTTTTCCATGTGCAACTTGTGTCATGGCAGCTGTTGGATATGCTTACTTATTTCTCCTATTCTTTTCTTCCCTGCTGCTGTTGTTTTTGCTACTGGGCGTCCTAATAACTCAATTGTTGAATTTAGTCAGCTGATCAACATATGGATATACTTTTCATCCTTCTTGATGGGTAAATCATTTTATTTTTGATGTTATAGTTAAAAGATCTTGTGCTTTCTCTGAAGATCAATGTTGATATAGGAACTGGAGCTTGAAAGTTAGAATTGTTGTTTGTGCTGGATTACTAGTTCCAACGATCAAATAGTGAGATGTTTCGGTGTCAGTTAGTTCTCATGGGATGATGAGTAAAATTAGTCTAATATAATGAGTTTTAAGTTGATTCTATGTACAGAGAAACAGTCCCCTGAATTTGGTTTTCTACATGATGATGATTTTGAGTTTATGTTCATTGGTGTGATACATAAAACATGTTCAAAATATCAATTTGTAATTGGAGTGTGCTCTATACCAGGTGTGTCAGAGTGGAGCAGTATTAGGTTCAAAACTACTTATGTGGTTCTTTGGTTATGGTTGTGTTAAGCTTGAGAGAGCATAGTCCTAAAAGAAACCATTCTGTTTAAATACAAGTTGTACCTCACTTCTGTGGCACTCTCTTGGGCAGACCAACAGAGGATGCATTCAGTGCCCAAGTGTGCAGCAAATAGCTGTATAAGGAAGTAACCATGATACTGGGCATAAATCATTTTTGAACTCTTGTGTTGGAAATCCTCAGTTTTTTTCTATTATTTCACTTGGGAATACTGTCATAGATTGTTATTAACTTCTATTATTATTTTGTTCTTTTGCATACTGGGCAGATTCTCCTGACTGTGTTTCTGGAGTGACAAACAGTTTGAATGCCTGATTGTTGTTCCAAGCAGTGCCTGCTTTTAAGGGAGTCCCATATTTGGACGTCTTCATGCCAATTGGAAACAAGATGATCTTGCAATAAAACTCAATTGCAATTATCTTCTTTCACTTGTCTGAAAATAAGTGACCTGCTTCAAAAGTTATTAAGTTCTTATTTTCTCTAGAAGGAGTATATCCTGCATTTATCAATTTTCCTCCTTCACCAATTTCCCAGTTATCTTGTGTTCATGAAGATGCATTTATTATGTTGCGCGATGCGCTTATATATGATAATTGCTCTTAGGTCTTGTTTCACAAGGAAACTAACGTTTTTACTTGAAGGCGGTTGTATTTGTTCTAAATTTTGTTTTTGTCTCTGGAACTTATTTTGTGTTGAGACCAAATAAGTTTCTCTATACATGAGTGAGTGAGGTGTAATATGGCTTTATTTCTTTTGCTCGTTTCTAATGAACCATTGAACTGTTTGCATATTTTCAAGTCCTTGTGTTCAGGTTTGCAGTTACTTCTTGTTTTGTTTGCTTTCTATGGATTAAAAACTTTTGCTCTGCTACGTGCATCTGAAGGTCCTGACGGTCATGAAAGCTGCTTTATGTCTTGGACTTCCCTTCTAGTCTGGCTGACCACTGTAACCCATTTAGTAGATGGTCTCATATTGACGTCCTCCACTCAATCTCTTCTTTTTTTTTTTACTTCTGAATCTACTTCAGATTCATGACGAGTTTGAAACTAATGTCATGCATGGACAGGCGTGGCACCTGGTGAAGGCACAGGTGCAACAATGTCTGATGATGAAGATGACCAGGCAGATAGTGACACCAATTTATTTGATGGAAGTCTGGATGGGCCAGACAGCATGGGATTTGGTCCTCTTGTCCCAACTGAAACTGAGAGGTCCCTGATGGATCGAGTGCGGCTAGAGTTGAAGCATGAGCTGAAACAGGTAAGTAAGAATGTAGTTGCTTTATGTTTATGTTGCTTTAGGTTAATATTTTCACTTTAGCTAATTGGTTTTCTGCTTTATAGGGTTACAAGGAGAAGCTTGTGGACGTTAGGGAGGAAATCTTACGCAAGCGAAGAGCAGGAAAATTGCCGGGTGACACCACCTCCCTTTTAAAAGCTTGGTGGCAATCACATTCCAAGTGGCCTTATCCAACTGTAAGTGTTACGTTCTCTTCTATTTCTCTCAATTTCTAGTTGTTTTGTGTTTTCGATTTTTGAACTCATTTTACTTCAATACTATTATTCAGGAGGTAGACAAAGCAAGGTTGGTGCAGGAAACAGGATTGCAATTGAAGCAGATTAATAATTGGTTCATCAACCAAAGGAAAAGGAATTGGCACAGTGACCCTTCATCTTCTACAGTTCAGAAGAGCAAACGCAAGAAGTAGGCTAGTCGACACTTTTGTTTCTTGAAATATATATAGTATTCTCTTGGAAGCTCTTTGCCAACTTTTACTTGGGAAAAAAGCAATGCAGGGTGCAACAAGTAATGAGCACTTCCATGCACAACGGAGAAATCTTAAACCCAAGAAACCGGTTAGTGTCTCTCTCTTTTTGCGTCTAAAACTTGGACAAGTTCAGCACTAGAATACATACTAAAGCAAGCGTACCAATAGAGGATTGGCTGACAAACAATTGCTGAAGTTGTCTGGAGATGTTTTGTATAAGCTCTGCCGAAAACTATCATCATATAGATGAAGCTGTTGTTTCCTACCGTGCTAGTGTTTGACCCCTACACGAATCAAAGTCGGTCGATTACTTGGTGCTTCAACTCACACCGATGCATATGAGATCTGTAGCACCATTTCATTATAGAGGTTGAATGTTAGACCATGTGAAAAAGGATCAAGGTCCGTTCGAATAATTTTGCTTTTCCTTTTGTACCATATGCTGATAAACTTCTAATTTGTTCCCTCTGCTTTTATTTTTCGAACGAAAATGGCTATGGGATCTGGGTGTATAATGTAATGTCTATTATTTTTTTGTGATTTTTGGAGCTGTTGCCCTTGTAAATTGACCAGAAATGTGTTTAAGAGGACATGCTGCATGACTTTATGCATAACCAAATACACATATAGAGAGGCAAGAAAGAAATAGGGTTAATTATGGAACTATGATCTCTGTTTTTGATTGCTAGTGATAAGTTGGAACACTTGTCCCCTCTTTTGTATGATGTTCTGACCACATTTAACCAATTGTATTATAATAATTTTTGTTTGTATATATGATTGGAAATTGTTTACATTTAGTACAATATTTGGTTCTGTGGATGATGCACAAATTCAGTAAAGTTGGCTCCGATTTACCCTTGATTAAGATTTTTTAATTTAACGGTCAAGGGTGTCTGGAATAGTTTATGCACATCTCGACTAATCATTTTTTCGGTCTGATCAAAGACAAACTATCTACGCTGAGATTAGGATATTCATAAGAGATAAATTATTTGTAACTTAACTCTAAAGAATTGTCAAGATTCAAACTCAGATTAGACCAATTAATTGGCAGCCTCACAAGTGTCTTTGGCACCCTGTTCGCCATCGGAGATGAACTCTTTATAATTGTGAGGGTCACCAGTTCCATAGAAAAAAAGTCACTCAGCACATACTTTTTAAAAAATAATCATCGGGCATACAATGAGTTAAAATGTTATTTCCCATAGCTAAACATTCCATTAAATAATACTACACCTCAATTCAAATCATCAAAGTATTAGTTCCAACATTTTTTACATCGGCTATATGAATTTTATTTTGCTATATATTGTGCTCTATTAAAAGATATAATTGTTCTATTAGACTAAATATTATTGTATCTTCTTTACTGTTTTATTTAAATTTAATTTTTATATTATGTTATTCCTTCAATTATTTTTTTTTTTTTTGGTTTAACGGTTAAAGTGTCTGTGTCAGCTTACACGCATCTTGACTAATTCTTTTTTTGGTCCAATTAAAAATAGGTTTTTAATCTCGAAACTAGGGTATTTATGAGGGATAAATTCCTCATGGTCTAACCCTAAAGAATTGTCAAGATTTGAACTGTCTCTGTAATAGAGATCGTATAGGAATTGGATAGATATTATAGATTATTTATGAAAGTTATTTAGATACTTTTAATATTTATCTTTTAAATAATTTTTTTTAACTTTTGAAGGTTTATTTGTCATTATTTATTTGTTTTAGGGTTTTAATTTTCATACATAAAAGGATTAGTTATTGTCGGTGCCTGAAGGCACAAAGTAATCAAATTAGTAAACAATAAATATATTTATATTTATATCTAAAATCAAATTACAAACATAAAGAATATATAAAGAAATTTAAGCTTTGTAGTGGAGGTGAGAGGTGGTGAGTGACAGTGGTAGTGGTAGGAGACGATGACGGTTGTGGTGGGTGGTAATGACCGTGATGGCGGCGATGGTTGTGGCGACAGTGGTGGTGGTGGTGGAGGAGGCGACGACGATGGTGTTGGAGGTGGTGGTGGTTGTAGTGGCGGCGACGGTGGCAGTGGTGGTGGTGGTGGTGGAGGTAGTGATGGATTGGTTTCAAACACTATTTTTTTTAAAAAGTATTTATGAGAAATAATTTCTAGAAATACTTTTAAAAAATCACTCCAAATACACCCTTGGGTGGCAATGACTGTGGTGGCGGAGATGGTGGTAGTGGTGGTGGCGACGGCGGCAGCGGTGGAGGCCACAGTGATGGTGGCAGTGGTGATAATGGTGGTGGTGGAGGTAGTGGTGGCAGCGACGGTGATAGTGGGGGCGGGGGTGGCAGCGGGAGTGACGGTGGCGGCAGTGATGGTGATAGAGGTAGTGGTGGAACGATTTCAAACACTATTTTTAAAAAAAATATATTTATGAAAAATAATTTTTAAAAGTACTTTTAAAATGTTACTCCAAACACACTCTTAGGGGTCTATTTTTCCTATTAAATTTAGGGTGTTAATATTAGTCGTTATATTGACTTTAAAGTAAAATTTAAAGTGATCTCAACCGCGAATAGCAAAAATAATTTTGTTTATCTTTTGAGATTTAAATTGTAAGCTACTTTATTATATACTAGTTATTGTCTGTGTCTGAAGGCACAGAGTAATAAAAAATTGTAAACAATAAATATATTTGTATTTATATCTAAAATCAAATCACAAACATAGAAAAAAGATAAAATAATTTAAGCATAAGTTTGTAGTGAGGGTGAGAGGTGGTGGGCGACAATGATGGTGGTGGTAGGAGACGGTGATGGTTGTGGAATATGACAAAGACTTTGGTAGTGGGGGTGGGGGTGGCAGCGACGACAGTGGTGGTGGTGGTGGCGGGGGTAACCGTGGGGGTGGCGGTTGTGGCGACGATGGTAGTGGTGGTGGTGGCGGTGGCGGTGATGTGGTAGAGGCTATAAAGCACGGATACTTCGTCAAGGTCGACATACCCGTATCTGATACCGTATCGGATACGATACTCGTCGGATACTCGATGATACGTATCGGATACGCATCATCTGTATCCTATAATTAATAAAATATGTGGATATTTCGTGGATACTTCTAAACATGGTGTAAGATGTACAATTTTCAATTTTAAGCTATAACCCTTCTTTGGAGTTCACATACAATATAAAACATCAACAAAATTCTATCTGATTTTAAAAATACGAGTGTTTTTTAAGTATTATCTACTATTATATGTTAAGAGGGTATAAAAAAAATGAATCACTTACACTATACTTTTAAAAATAAATACTTGTAAAACCAACTAGTTAAATGTTATTATAATTTCTTTAATTTGTCATGCTCATTTTATGAACAGATCATAATGAGATGATATTATAACCTTTTCATGGTAAAATTTTTTAATTTTACTTACTAATGTTAAAGAATTATTGAAAAATTGTAATTTCTAAGTCGTTAAATAATAATAAAATATAAAATATATTTTATTATAGACGTATCCTGACTGTACCCGTATCTTATTTTTTTAAGTTTTGTCGTATCACCGTATCCGTATCGTATCGTACCCGTGTCACGTATCCGTATCCGTATCCGTGCTTTCTAGGGTAGAGGTAGTGGTGAGACGATTTCAAACACTATTTTTAAAAAAAAATATTTATGAGAAATAATTTCTAAAAGTACTTTTAAAAAGTCACTTCAAACACACCCTTAGAATTCTATTTTTTCTATTAAATTTAGGATGTTAATATTAGCCGTTAGATTAACTTTAAAGTAAAATTTAAAGTGATCTCAACTGTAAATGGCAAAAATAATTTTGTTTATCTTTTGAGATTTGAATTATAAGCTACTTTATTATATACTAGTTATTGTCTGTGCCTGAAGGCACAGACTAATAAAAAATTATAAACAATAAATATATTTGTATTTATATTTGAAATCAAATCACAAACATAGAGAAGAGATAAAATAATTTAAGCATCAGTTTATAGTGAATGTGAGAGGTGGTGGTGGTGGTGGTAGGAGACGGTGATGGTTGTGGAAGACAACAAAGAGTGTGGTAGTGGTGGCAATGGTGGGGGTGGGGGTAGCAACGACAACAGTGGTGGTGGTGGTGGCGTGGCAGAGATGGTGGCGATGGTGGTGGGGTAGCCGTGGGGGTAGCCGTGGGGGTGGTGGTTGTGGCGACGATAGTAGTGGTGGTGGTGGCGGCGATGTGGTAGAGGTAGTGGTGAGACGGTTTCAAACACTATTTTAAAAAAAATATATTTATGAAAAATAATTTCTAAAAGTAATTTTAAAAAGTCACTTTAAACACACCCTTATGGTTCTATTTTTTCTATTAAATTTAGGGTGTTAATATTAACTGTTAGATTAACTTTAAAATAAAATTTAAAACGATCTAAATCTCGAATAACAAAAGTCATTTAGTTTATATTTTGAGATTTAAATTGTAATCTACTTTATTATATAAATATATAAAATGATACTTGTAAGTATTTTATTTAGATTAAACTTTGATTATTATTGAATATTGATATTAATTTCTTCTCAAAATTCTTTCTATATTTTCATCTATTTCTTCTTCTTTTTTCATTCCTAATTTTTCCCTTCTTAATCTACATCAATTTGATATCAGAACTAATACGATTTACGTCGCTTTGTTACTACTTAAACTACCCTTTGTTTCCTTCTATTACCACCGATAGCTAGATCAACACTATTTCTCACAGTTTCTACATCTAATTTTCATCGATAGAATCATTCTTAATTCTATCACACATTCATTGGACCATTTCATAAAATTATAAGAGAACAGAGAAAATATAAGATATGAAATAAAACAAAGTAAGTGAAATAAAAAGAATTTCAAATGTCTACACCAATTAATGGAAGAGAATATCACAATTACAAAACTGCTTGCTCATCAAGGCCATGGTCGAAGTTGAGAGCATAGCTTTTTGGATCATACTGATCACAATGAGTCCTTGCCCTCCTGGGCTTGCAGTATTTACCTATTTTTCGGATCAAGTTCTTCCATTTTGGCCCTGCTATGATCTCTGAAACCTCCCTTACCTCCTTCAATTTCTTCACCAGCCATGTTTCCTTGTGCTCTCCATCTCCATTTTGTTGCAACAGACTCCTAGTTTCTCCATCACGCTTTCGTCCCCATTGGAAGCAGAGCCTAAAACAGCCACACCCGGTAGGCGAAACAGCTTCGCTTTTGACATCAATGTAAATGGCTTCTTTTTCTTCTTTTTCCTTTATTGCTGAAGTATTGCTCAAGAAGGCTTGTTTTTCTTGGACTTTAGCCATATGAAGGTTTGTTGTGTGTGTGTGTGTGAGAGAGAGAGAGAGAGCGAGCGAGAAAGAGAGCTCTTTAATGATGAACAGAGGAGATGGATAAAGGGTATATATGTGTGTGTGTGTGTGTGGAGAAGAGAATGTGAAAGAAATATGTTGAAGAAGAAGAGAGTGGAGGAAGTATCATAGCAACAGCTAATGACTTGCAAGGGGTTTCATGAAAACAATTCATTTAATGTAACCACCAGTGAGAAATTTGTTGATGAAGGCCCAATGTGATTTTAAAGGCAATTTTAAATAGCAGTTATTTTTGTTGGTTTATTGCTGACATGTTATTATGTGATTGGATGGTCTTGATTGTTCTGTAGGTTGGCTGTAACTTGACTTGTGATTGTTCAAATTTGGGTAGGAATCGAACACTTTCTTGCCGGCTGTTTGGTTACGCGGTGCCTTTCAACCCAAGAATAACGGACGCTGCTGCAGCGCGAGTGGAACGCGTAGTGGAAAGTTTTATACATATCCAAGGGAAACAAACCAAGAACTTTCTTCTAAGAATTAGTGTGGGCCTACATAGATGGGTAGGACTTGAGTTCGCTCGAATTTGACTCGTTTAGGATTGATTTGTTTTTTAAACGAGTTTGAATTTAAATAAATTTTTAGACTCGTTTAAGAAACAAGCCCTACAACCTCGATTCAAACTCGACAAACTCAGCTCGTTTATGGGCAAATACTCAGGTTCGACTCAGGCTTGGCTTGAGTTCGACTCCTTTCTTAAACGAGTTGAACTTGAACAATTTTTAAAACTCGTTTGACTAACAGCCCTATACATGGGCTAATAACTTGAATTTTCTCATGCTCCATGGTTAAGTTCAAATCTTCGCAACTTCAGTAATTTGATAAATTTAAATTTATTTTTCAGTGCTTAGAGCATACGATATTAATTTCAACCCCAACATAAGTGCTGAGATATCTTACAGGTAATTGTATGGTGCTTAAGGGTAATGCTTCCCGACAGATATGTGAATTGATTTATCTACATATTCATTTGATATACCAAGAAAAAAAAGATTAATTTTTTTTTTACCTCTTGTGGTTTGGACTAGAAATAACTTCCTTATTTAACGTTTAAAATTATGCACATAAACTTTTTGTAGTTATGTACCAAAGTAAAATAGTTATTTTTATCATCTAAGTTAATAAAGAGTGCACTTCACACGCCCAAAATATGTTGTGGGCTTTGTTTCCATTATATCCTTCTAAAATAATATGGTCAAAATACCTAAAATACCCTTTATAGTATATGGTATAAATGTATAATATCTAAATAGGTAGAACATCGGTCCCAAATCAAATAAAATGTAAGAAAAACATAAATGATTTTTAGTCCCGAATCAAAACTTTACTCTGGGAAAAAAGAGATTCAACATGTTTGATTGAAATGTGTTAGTTTGTTATCATGTCTATTATGATAATCTTTTAATTCTGTTAACGGTATCAATTATTTTATTTTGGTACATAACAATAAAGAAATAATGTGCATAATTTCAAATGTAATATAAGTAAAATACATCTAACCACAACAACAGGAGGGTAAAAAACAATTAAAAAAAATAAATACAAAAAGATATCAGTCATAAACATCTCTAATAACTCAACTGAAGTAGATTCGTGGTTTAAGAGGGGTAGAACAATATTGAATTGGAAGGTGTAGCATCCAACTCAACTGCATTGTATCGACATCTCGGATAACTCAAACTAACTCCGAAATGAGTTAGACAAGAAGACGATTGAGTTGTGCGAGGCTTGTAATTTGTACAGGTGGAACGATATCAGATCGTAAAGTGCCAAGTCAAACAAGTATCCGGTCATTCCTTTGAACCATGGAATGATGCCAACAATCAAAATCTTTTGCGAGACTTTAACTTACCTCCAGATCACCAAATTCCAGCTCTGTAACACCAGAATTGCTATGGAAAACCTTACGGTATACAAAAAAAAAAAAAAAAAAATTGGTCTCCATATTGTCAATTACTACTTGGTTAAATAAAATTACAATTTTAAAAGAAATTACAATTGTTCAAGAAAGATCATGATCAATCACATACACCCATGATTGATCATGAAAAACACAATATCGATCCTAACATTTTGTGCTCGTCTATGCTTTTTAAAATGTTAACTTACACCTAAAAAAAATTATCACTTTTAACTTTAAAAAAATTGTAACTTTCGGTACAGGCAGTAAAAGTTTCCCCAAAAAATAGGGAAAAGGATGAATAACATGCAAAGGTCAATCAAACAAATTGACTAATTACTTAAGTAACCGAGTTTTCAATTGGAAAACCAGTTTCTGTTACACACGAGCAAAAACGTGCAAGTGGAGAGCATTTGTAAAATTAATTTTTAACTAGGGGCTCCATTGAGTTGATGCTGGGTTTGTCCTTTTGGGGAACCTTTGACTGCCATAGACCGTAATTGGTTTGCAATTTCAGTGAAGCTTGGCCTGTAAGACGGCTCCGACGACCAACACTTCTCCATGAGTGATCTCCATTCTGGGTCACAGGATTCTGGCACAGGCGGACGCAATGTGTTGCTCACAATACCACCTACAATTGCATATGACAAACATATAATCAACAGCTCAATATGTTGAATTGAATACTACGTTGTAAATAAAGTACGAGTGACGAGCATGTTTGAAACATACCAATGATAGCCCCATAATGCAAGTCTGCGTATGGTTCTTCTCCAGTAATAAGTTCCCACATTACAATGCCGAATGAAAAAACATCAACCTTAAAATATCAAATATTTTAACTCCATGTTAACACACATCGTGATTAATCATTTGGGGCGGTTGATTGTGATAGTGTGGAGACTTGGAAAGGAAAAAATTATTAAAATAACAAACCTTTTCAGAAACAAGGCTACTGCTGCCATTCAGAAGTTCTGGTGCCATCCAAGGAAGAGTTCCCCGCACACCACCAGAGATTAATGTCTGACACTTCACCTTGGAAAGCCCCAAATCACCAACCTGAAAGAAAAGTGAGAGCCTATCAACTTAATAATAAAACTAATGCAACTGTAGTTGGAGACCAGCAACAATTCAAAGGATCTCTTTTTGTGAAAAAAAAGCAAAGTAGATATGACCCCCTCCAAGCAACATTGAAAATAAATAATTTGAGAATGAACAATTAAATGACCACTACTCGACCAAAGTAAGCCAATAGTATCATAAGTTCAAGTCGTCTTCTCACATTGGTTGGTTCAATACAATTCTGATTCAATGTTACTAGCTGAACTTATAAATTAACCAAGTCAAAAAGTAAGTAAAAAATCAATTGCAGTCAAGAAGTAATTAAAAAACACTTGATTACAGCAAACATTGCAAACATAGTGATAATCATAGACGTAAAAACATAAAATGAAATAAATGATCCACAGAATATAGGTAACATTTTACTTCTATCGTGCACATTCTATGACAACTACACACATCCACAATTCCTTTGAGATATGATAGCATGCCCTAAAGGCAATTGGGAGTGTTTGATTCTTCCACAATTGGATGACCACCAGAATTTCATAAATGTGGGAAGGAAATGTACAAAGAGAACCAAAATGTGTATGAAATACCAGATTGGAAACATGGTGCGTTACCTATTATAAGTTCCATCAGAGTCATGTAACATCTCTAATGCTCATCACATGCAACACCATACAAAGACAATAGCTAACACTTACTATGGTAAATTTCACAAAATCCTCCATCTAATAATGTCTCCACCCCTTTGTCCTATGAAGCAGATATCAAGGGAGCTAATACATTTTTGTCAAATACAGAATTGCCAATATTGAGAGCCAAGAAGCATCCAAGAGACAGTTGTGGTGTTATCCTACCTACCTCAAGACTATTATTACACAACATCTATAATAGGAGCACGTCCACCATAAAAAATGCATAAAAGAAACATTAGGCCCAATCACTAACCTTGCATATTGGACGGTGTGGATCACGTAGATTGACAAGCAAGTTGTCACTTTTCAAATCAAAGTGCACTATATTCTTTCCGTGCAAGTACTCCATCCCAAACGCCACATCCATGGCAATCAGGAGACGCTTACGCCTATCAAGGTTTCTGATAAAAAGTGATTCATGAAGTTTTCTCAAAGTTTATGAAAGATGCTAATAATCTATCAAGGATTTAAAAGAACCAAAAAGTAGAATACTACCTCTCATTCTTTTGCAAAGCATTTCTTAGAGAACCATTAACCATATATTCTGTGACTGTTGCCACAGAACCACCAGGACTATCAAGTACAACACCATAGAAAGCCACCACATTTGGATGGTGCAAATCAGCAAGCTTAATTGCCTCATTCCAGAAGTCATCCCTCTAATTAAATAAGAAAACCAACATAAGCAACCAATAATGGAACTATAACAGAGCCAGTCAAATGCAATGAAAAGACACAGACCATGCGTTCTTCTTCCGAAGGTTTCCCAACAAAGCACCTATTGTTGATCCGTTTGATTGCAACATCAGAACCCCTCCACTTGCCATGGTATACAGTACCAAAGGTACCAGAACCCAATTCCTGAAGCTCTTCAAGATCACTATTCTTAATAATCTGCCCACAACAAAAGGGAGAGGCAGAGGAGGAGAAAGAGATTTCTTAAATTATCACGTCAATCAAGAAACATCCCAATTAAAAGACATGAGAATCAATGAAATCAAATCTTCAACCTGTAAGCGACCAATGCCATCTGATACGGGAAAACCAAGATTTGCCTTTTCAGGCAATTTGGTCTTGATGTCCTAAATAAGAAAATAATTGAGACAATAAACCTAAAAAATGCAATACCGGATTGATAATAATTAACAGACACAACAACTACAGAAAGGAGAGCACAGAGAGAGAGTAATTTTAGAGGGGTAGGGAATAAGTTTTTTGAGAACCTCAAATTCATCTGTATGTTGTTTTTCCCCATCACTATGGTGAAGTTCACTGTTTCGATTGCTTTTAGGGGACTCATTCATCCCGAGAATTGTCAAGTCAGGATTAGAAGGCATGGATGGTTGAAGAACAGAAGCAGCTACACCCTCAGCAACAGCCTGAAGTTCTTGCTTGATTACTTCCTCCGCTGAGCCTGTAAGTGAAGCAGAAAAAAGTTTATAAACACCAAGTGTAAGGAACTCAGCAACAATGATTTTTTTTTTTTGATAAATTGGAAAGTAGCAACAATGATAAGCAAGAAAAATGAAACACATCCATAGCATTCCTTACCTTTGTTGGACCGGTAAAGTTCTGCACCAGTAATCATTTCCAAATGGCCAGATGGTAGGTAAACTTCATCCTCCGTAGTCAATCCCCCACCATTGCCTGAAGGTGATTCACCACTGTTGCTAAAACGATCATCACCAAGAGGATCCCGGTTACCCAAACCTTCCTTTCTAATTGTAAGTTTGTTTGGTCTAGGTGGAGGAAAATGAGTATCATGCTGCAGCATCCATGGATCCTGGTTGCTGAAAAGTGAGTTTGAGCTATCCTGTAAATCTCCAACTCTGTTAGATGGAGATATAGAAGATGGTGTATATCCATCTGACAGAACAGATTCCACATTACTAGGGACAATCTTTGGCTGAAATTGTGAAGGGTTATCCTTCCATTCCCCAATAGGCTGAATTCTTTCAGTCAAGTGGCCTGAGTCAACACCAGAAAATGCAGGGTTGCCAAAAGAGAGCTCATCAGAGGCTATATGAGTAATTCCACGCATTGGGTGTTGATAAAAATCAGGATTACCTAAACGAGGTGGTTGACACACTTCACAGGACTCCACTGGTCGAAAATTATGGAAGCAAGTAGTCTCATTAGAGGAAGGAAGCATGTCATTTGGTTTGATGAAATTTGGGTCCAATGCCATATTCGTTTTGCTAAAGGTACTATCCAGGTATGCCTCCCTCCCAGTAATCTGCTGTGGTCTGCTTTCCAAAATGCCATCCTTTTTGGGATTATCCATTGGTGATTTACTCCGCTCATTGACAACCAAAGCTTCAGGAGGGCCAATCCATAGATTACCCATCCCCCCATCAATTTGTCTGAAATGGTCATACGTAATGCCAGCATCTACAATATCTTCTTTAGGAACAATACCAAGAAGTTTGCCAGAATTATCTTTTGGAGATTCATGAACCACAAGATCTGAAGTTTGGAAAGGCATCCCTCCAACAGGAGGAATATCATCATTACCTGGTCTGTTCATCAAGACATCCTGTTTGACCTGGTTTTGAGTTGGCACCACGAACTGCTGGACAGCATTTTCTTGGCATGATTGAGGAAGTATTGGCGTGTATACACCATACGGAGACTGCATGTCACCTGTCAACCCTAACTCTAGTTGCGGAACTAATATGTTCGCATGATCAGGATTGTTTGCTTTTTGGAGAATACATCTGTCATTTTCATACTGGCCCTCGACATTCTGTGAGATCCCAACTCCCTCTGCTTGACGTTTTCCTGCTTCATGATCTATATGGCCTACAACTCTTGGTTGGGCCCCAGCCCCTTGTTGTTCAACAAAACCTACCCCAAAGGCTCCACTTACAACAGCCTTGTTCACTGGACGGCCTTTATCATCCAGCCGGAGACTGTGATAACTAGAGTTTGAGTCAGATATGGTGCTTGCAGGGCTTCCTCTTTGATCCTGTGCTACTGTATCTGAATGTGCATGAGGCAATGCTTTCTGACACATATGACAGTTCTCAAAAATAGGAATTGTCTCAGGAACCATTGCCGGTTGATGAGGGACCCAGCCCTCAGGGATGGACATTTGCTCTGCCTTTGGAACCTGACACCAGCCATGACCTCCCCCTAATATTGCAGGTGAGATCTGAGCTTGATATGCATTGTAGCTTTGATCAGCAGGAAGCTGTACAACCCTTTGCCCAAGTGTACTTTCTTCAGGATAACGCTCCAACTGTACTTGTTGGGGCTGCACCAATGGTGGAATCGCATTTGGTCTCATACTACCGTGAGAGGAAGGTCCCATTGTCATGTGCACTGCAGGAATAAATTGCTGAGGGGAAACACCAGTAGCAATATGCTGTTGGGTGAAAACGGGTCCAACAGGCCCCATAAGCTGTGTTGGGAACCCCATCTGGGAAGGAAGCTGCACATAATCCGAATGGTTCAAAGTTTCTGGGCGAGGATCTATATAAGCTTGCAGGTAAGGCGTAGGCTGTGGAAACCTCACTCCAGGTTGCTGCAAATGATTTTGCTGCTGCTGCTGCTGTGCGGTAACAAGAAAAGATCTCTCTAACTCATGCTCCAACTGCGTAGGTAATGCTGGTAGAGGGACAGATTTAGCAGCTGGAATACCCAATGGAGCAGCAGAAGCCACAGCATAAATTGCAGCATTTGGGTCCCCAGTCACCACTATGGATGCAATTTCTTGAGAGGTAGTAAAATTGCCTCTAGGTGATAAAACACCAGTAGATGGTGGCCCAGTAACATCTCCTTGACCATGGCTTAAGCTATCAAGAACCTCTGTCCCACTTAAATCTGTATTCTGTGTCGAAGTAGCACTTGCCATACTCTCCTTCCTTGTAATACTACTAGGAAGTACATCCATAACTCCATTCACTGCCTCAACATATCTCTGCCCACTATCATGCAAATTCTTGAACTGCAATACACCACCAGAATCAAGCTCTGAAGCTGAAAACAAAAACAGCCTTAACTTGGCTGATCCATCCGAAGACCTTTCAAACAATTTTTCATACTCATCCATCATATTTTCAAGATCATCAGAACATGAAACCGACACAAGAGCATCAAGATCTTCATCTGGAAGCTGGTACTTAATAACCATATTCTGCCCACAAATATCCACCATCTTCTGAACCAATTCACTAAATCTCACATCTCTCTTAACACTAATTATCCTAGTTTGCCCACCAACATATCTCAATGCCCCATCACTCGGTCTCGGCAGAATCTTCCCCCCAAAACTGCACAAAAACTTAACCTTCTTCCCCGACACGGAATCATCACCACCCTCATATCTAGGCTGATCAGAAGCATTAACACAAGCCCGTGTCATGAAATTTGAATCAGAATCATACTCGGTGGTTGAATAAACACCACCTACAACACCTGGTGGCAACACTCGGGGCACCCAACTGGCCCCACCTGGAGCTCCATTTCCATACCCTAGACTCACAAACCCTGTATCAGATATCGTAGCCGGGTGATAAACAGAGGGTACTGGCCTGATACTACCAATATCTTGAGGCTGGTTGGCGTAAAACCCCTCAATAGTCCTACCGGAGGTCGTTACCGGCGCAATGAGAGAATCTTCAGGCATTGTTCCGGCTATATTCAATGGGCATAAATTCTTAGGCATTGAGTTCGGATCAAAAGCCATTTAATACATATATTTCAACAACAAATTTGGGGTTTTGAGTGTATGAATTCAAATCTAGAGAGAAAAAGCTAGGGTTTTGTCTTGATTTATCACGTTTTTCACTATACTCAGCTAAAATATCCAGGTATGGAGTGCTAGAAGCTCTGAAACTGCAATAAATCCAAGGGAAACGAAGCACAAATAGAGATAAACATATGAGCTTGAAAGCAAACATCAAATTCAAAATAGATGGAAATATAGAAGGTAAAAGACAGAAAGTTTACCAGATTTGGACGATGAGAGAGAGAGAGATAAGAGGAGGAAGAGGCAGAAAGAGACACTGGTTGGAGTCGGTTCCTGACGAAATTGATAGGCACAATTTCTCTCCCAAACCTCTTCTCTCTCTCTCTCTCTCTCTGCCTCTACTATCTGTATGTGTAATTTTCTTTTGTTGTTTAGTCTCTGAGATTTTCTTGGGAAAATGACTGCGGAGGAATGGAGGAGAGAGAAAAGGTCGCTCTCTATTTGTTTCATTCAACATGGGATTTGGGCTGTGATTTGCTTTCTTATTAAGAACTTGAGAGAGATAGAGAGAGGGGGGGGGGGGGGGGGGGAGGGGGATAGGGCACGTGGACAGTTTCATGCAGTGGTATATGTGCCATAAATAAGGAAGAATTATATTTAGAGCTTTAAAATTTGTCACTTAATCATTTAAATTCTTAATATTTAAAATATTATATACAAATCTATTGAAATTTGTATACACATAACACTTGGACTCCTATTAGTACTAAATTCATTAATAAATTATATCTAGATCCCTTAAAATTTATAAATATATGACACTTAAATTCCTCAAATTTAAAACATTACACTTAGATCACTTATTAGTTATAAAACTAACAAAATCTATTAAACAACTAAATTATATCAATTAAAGATAGAAGATATTTATATCAATTTATGGTTTGACTCCTTGTTTGGTTTTTTTAGTTTTATTTCAATAGATAATATAATAGTATACTAATTATGATTTTTTAAGAAAAAAAATTAAATTTTTATTTTTGATTTTATTTCAATAAATAACATAATAGAACATAAATTTTAGTTATAAAATTTAAAATATTTAGTATTGTATCTTTGATTAGATAATTTTTAGTCTAAATATAATATTTTAAACTTGAAAAATTTAAATATTACATGTCTTTAGGGGGTCTGAGTATAATTTACTAACAGATAGACTAACAGTGGTCAAAGTATTACGCACGTACAAATTTTAGGAGATCTATGCATAATATTTCAAATGTCAAAGGTGTAAGTAATTAAGTAACAAATCTCAGGGGGTTGAATATAATTTTACAATAAATCAATATTTTTAGGTAAATTTTATTTTGTCCCTTAAAAGATACAAATTTTTTTAATTTGCACCCTAAATAATTAATTTTTGCACATTGCTCTCTAAAAGAAATAAAAACGTTACAATATAGTCCATCATCTTATTTTCGTTTAATCGTCCGTTTATTTTATGTCAAATCAACCAATCAAAAATCACAAAATAGACGAATAACAAAATGAAAATAAAATGGCGGATCACATTGAAATGTTTTATTTCTTTAAGGAGATAATGTGAGATAATTAATCGTGTTTTCGTGTCCTTTTCTACAAAAGAAAAAGAAGAGAAAAGGCTTAAAATCATGGATAAATCTCATTTTGCCTCCTAAAAAATTTAAAAATTTTTAGTTTTCCTTCGTTTGCAACATAGAAATAAGGTTGATTAGAAATTTTTTCTGTATTATTTAAAAAATTAAATTTTAATCATAGAATTTAATTCTAGTTATTAATTATTAAAATAATAAAACTAAATAATAGAATTTTTCATATGTTTAGGCTATGAGTTAAATTTTTATAACGGGTTTGGTGGTCTAATAAAATCTTAGAATTAAATTTTGTGCATCAAATCAATATAAGCTCGATAGATTGAGGGTTCAATTATATTAATTGGAGTATGGGTATAGGATTCCAATGATATTAAATTGTTTGTAGAGGTATATCTTATTTTTGTTGTTCATGAAAATTAAACCCAAAATTTGACCATTATAATAAAATAATTGTTGTAATAATTAAAAAAGTCCTACCAAAAAAATAGTTAGGAAATAATCGATCAACCAATTTTTGTTTGGTATATTTTTTTCGATTACATGTATTCGAAGTTTGTATTGTTATTAAGAATCAAGAGCAAATAGTTGAAATCATTTTTTATTACTAAAAATAGATATCATCACTCTGAAGAGGCTTGAATGGCGGTAACAGACCCGGTTCAAAAACAAATTTGTTGTAAAAAAAAAAAAAAATAATGAAAACTTCACGATACAATCGCTCTATTTCTACGAGATAAGATTTTGGGCAAACATCAAATGAAAATTACTTCAATGTTTGAGACTTAATTAATATGTGTGGTAAAAGTTAAATATAATAAATTATGAGGTTTCCCAAAGGGGATCATCATATGTAAAGTCAGTGAACCTTTCAATAAGAAAAGTTTGTCCAATATAGTTGGGAAAATCTTATTCAGTCAATCATTATTGTTTAATAAAATAAACGTATTTAATAGAACCTAGAAATGGTACGAGAACACATCAGTTCAAGAACCTTTCATTATGGGCCCTATCACATGATTTAGAATTTATGAAAAATATGTAATGAGCAGTGCATTATATGGAAACATTATTTGGCTATTTTAATGATTCATGTTCTAACTGAAATAATAGGTATATTGGTGCAAAGTCTGATGGGAAGAGGTCACATCACATGAAGATCAGATGTTCGAGCTTTCTTTGTGTTGTGGTTGGTATTCCATAGAAATAAATCTTGATCGTCGTAGGTGGGGGTTAGGTTTTTGGAAATCCCTTTAGTTCTCCCCCTCTTGCCACCATGGCTCCGCCGCACTCAAAGGCAGCCCAAGGTAAAGTGGGACCTGGACAAAATTTTAATATGTGGCCTTATTAATATTTTTGTCTATTAATATATTTTATTTTTAATTATTATGATTTTTTTATGTTTTAAATTTTTTTTTAAAAAATATTGATCAAGTTTTTATACTCAAATTTTTACAATAAATTTTTTTAATAGATAATATTGTTAATTCATTCACTCTTAGTTGATTATAAACAAAATTTTATCAATTTAAGTTTTCAACAAGTAATTTAATAATAGAGTATGTGAGTAAAGAATTATTTTAAGATAAAAAAGAATCATTCTTTACCTATAAATAATGTGCACGCATAAAGTAGAAAACTTGAATAACATAGACAAATTAAGTATAAATTATTTGAACTGAAAATTTATATTAAGACAAAAAAGAATCAATTTTATAGATTTTCACCACAAGAAATAGTTAATATAAATTTTTTATGTGAGTGAGTGAAATACAACTATGAACACACCCAAAATATTTAGAAATTTTAAATCAAAGCTCACACGAATGAGTAATTTTGAACCAAAAAAAATTAGATATTGATTTGAACTATTAAAATTTGGGCCATAAAAATTTGAATCATATCTAAAATAAAAAAAAAATAAAAATAAAAAAGACTATTATACAAAAATGGTAAATTTTATAAAGATCTCTAAAATTTTGGCTTAACCAAATAGAGAATAATTTTAGACCTAATAAAATTAGATACTAATCTGAACTAATAAAATTTGGGCCATAAAATTTTAATCATATCTAAAATAAAAAATAAAAATTAAAAAATTAAGCCTAATATACTAAAATGATAAATATTATGGGCCTCTAAGATTGAGGACCATAACCTAACAACTTAGTTGGCTATGAGTTGGGTCGGCCTTGACCACACTCCTCTGTCATCAAAGGGACCGGAACACATGACTTTCTTCCTGGATGTGCCATGAGATGGTTCTAATATGATCACTAGACGACAAACATGCGGTTAGAACTGTCAAAATTTGAAACAATACGATTAATCGATATGAATCAATAAGAATTAATCGGATTTGAGTGAGATCTTAACGAGTTTGGGTAATAAACGAGTTGACACGTCAAACACGTTTAATAAACGGGTCGTGTTCGGTTGAGAGCTGTCAAACTATTTATCACACCTTTATCTGTTTAAATTAATAATTATTTAAAAAAATTAGAAACAAGAAAGAAGTAAAGAAATCGATACCAAAAAATAAAAATAAATAAAGTAATAGTTCAAAAATAAAAGAGGGGTGATGGTGAACACTTCAAAGACAAAGGCAAACCAATGCTTTTTATTTTTGTCCCACATTGACAAATGAGGAAATATGAAAAGGGGTGAGTTGCTTATAAAAAACAATGACCTCTTGTCTTTTTTTTTAAGACTTTAATTTTGATTTTTATAAGATTTAACTCAAAATTCCTCTTTTTTAGGTAAGTACAATTGACTATAAAAAAAGTAAAGTATTAAAATTTGTTGATGTAATTTTTTAAAATTAAACGGGTTAAACGAGTCATGTTGTGTTACCTGTTTATTAAACGGGTCATGTTCGTATTGAGATGTTTTTCGCATCTGTTTATTAAACGTGTTGTGTACGAATTTACATATTTTTTATTCGTCACCCGTTTAATCCGACACATAACCGTTTAATTCGACACGTTTACCACCCCTAAATGAGGTTCTTGTCTTGTTTGTAGGTTCTTGTCTTGTTTGTTTGCCAAGTTTTCTCATAGAGGATTCCTAACAACCTTCTGATTAAGAAGTACGATCCAAAATGTGGTGTGATAAGTACAAACGAGTTGTTACCATTACAAGTAGAATCACCGGTAAGCAATTTCCCTCTGGGAAATGTTGCAGGACACATGACACTATGTTTCCACAGATGGTGAAGCAGCGTGGCTGTACTTCTCCAATTAGATATATTACGAATGGAGTCTCCGTATGTGAGAGAAACAATTTTAAACTAGTTCAAAAATGATGCAAATAGGATACCCATATACAACCAAATTATATGTTGCATTTTTTTTTTACTTAATAGTACATGGTTGTCTTTTTTTTTTTTTTTCAACGGTAAGAGATTTTTGGATCAATTTATATGCACCTCAACTAATCCCTTTTCTAAGTCTGGTCAAATACTAGTCATCCATGCTAGAACTAAGGTATTTTATGAGAGACAAATCTCTCATGACTTGACTTTAACAAATTATCAAAATTCAAAATTATAATATTTAAATTTACTATTCATTTATATTATCACTTGAACTACCTGTTAAAGTTTAGAGGACATGATTGTATGCTCTTAGAACATCTCCAACTCACTCTCTATTTCTTTTCTTTTAGTTACTTTAGCTAGTCAAACACAAAAAATTCTCTCCAACCCACTCTCTATTTCCTAGTTAACCCAAATGGCTCACCAAATGTGATGAGCCACTTGAGTTTTCTAAATTCTCTCTCTACCTTTTTTTCTCTTTATCTCTCTCTATATATATGTTTTATTTTTTTTAAATTATTGTAAGTTAGTAAAAGTTGAGTGTAGTAGTTAGGTAAAATAAAGAGTGTGGTTGGAGTAAATTTTAAAAGGTGGACAGTTAAAGTAGAGAATATAATATTTAAATATATTTTGAATAACTATTTTATTGAGCATAGTTGTATATTAATTATGATTTTTTTAAAAAAATTAAATTTTTAGTTTTAGTTTTATTTTAATAAATGTCATAATAGAATATAAATTTTAGTTGTAAAATTTAAATTATTTGACATTTTATCTTTGATTGGAGTATTTTTTGTTTAAGTATAACATCTTTAACTTGAGGAGTTTAAGTATTATACGTTTATAAATTTTAGGGGGTCTACATATAATTTTCTAACAGATATACTAACGATAATAGGTAGGAGTCTGAGTATTACGTACGTACAAATTTCAGAGAGTCTGTGTAAAATATTTTAAATATCAAAAGATCTGAGTGATTAAGTGAAAAATATCAAAAAGCGTGGAAGTAAGTCTCCTTCTTTTTTTTTTTTTTTTTGGTTGGGGCCCCGCCTGGGAGGTGTTGGCGGATGCACTTTTAGAAATAGATAATGTGCTTTTGAAATGGTCGGTAAATTACACAGTTGATGTGTATGTGGTTAGTTATTGTTAGTTGTGACAACCTTTTGGTACAGTTGGTGATTGCACATATGGTCTGTTTGGCATTTTCTGATTTTTTTACTTGGAAAATCAAACGGAAACTAGTACATGGAGACAAGAATGGGAAACATCCACCTCACTTCACAACCAAGTGGTACTGAGTTTTAGTTTTTATCCGAGGAATTATTTCGATAATTGTTCAAAATAGATGGGACGTGTCTCAGTTTTTGTGATATATTTTGATAATTGCTCAATAAAATGGACTGAGAAACAAGGTGTGCCGGGAGTAGGACTTGAAATTTCAACAAGAAATCATTCCAAAATCTGTTGGATCGATAAAAATATTTTAATCGACAGACAATTTTTAAACTATTTATATCTAAACAAAAAGTAATGAATTTGCGTTCGAGTGATAACGGGTAAAACGATTAGAATTGTCAAACACATAATTTCACACACATTTAATTAAACACGATATAAATTCGATTATACACTATAAAATTTTAATTAAACATAATATATGCGCTACACAACTCTTCAGTATACAAACTATTATATGCATTATCAGAAAAAGAATTAGGAATGAATTGATCGAAGTTAACTTAAACATGAATCATTCACGAAATGAATATGAAATCACGATCATTACTGGTAGCTCCTATCTCTAAATACCCAACAACCCAAAAATGAAAAAGCAGAATAAGTGTTTGCAAAGTCAAAAAGATGTTGCAAGCAAGATTAGAGTTTTTTTGTCGGAAAGCAGTTTGGCCAATTTAGATAAGCTTGGGTGGCACCGCTATGAATAAGACATCACTGCTTGAGCTTGACCTTTTGTTGGGTGAAAAGGCTGCCTTTTCCCATGACAAAAACAATGCCGAGAATAGTAAAAGGGGGTAATGTGACTGCTACAAGACATTTAAGCCAGACAAAAAGTGCAAATATCAAAATTGGTCTAAGATTTTAAAACTTCCCTTTAAAAATCTCACTAAATATGATACAATTCTAGCCTGGGAAAATATTTCGACAATTAGGGTGTGGGTCGACCCTACCCAATTGAACAGGGGACACCTAAAAGTGAAGAACAGAATATGCTTGAATTAAAAGAAATTTAGGTCGTCCTGAACTCGAATTTTGATAATCTTTTGAAGTTAGGTTACGAAGAATTTATCTCTTATGAATACTTTAGTCTTGACATAAATGATTTGCTTTTAATTAAACCAAAGAAGAGATTAATCAAAGTACGCATAAATTAACCTAAACAACAAACTTGGGTGGATTATTTAATTGCTCAAGCTTGTCTACAGGTAGGACTCTTCAACAAGTGTAAATGATGTGAAACTCTACTCTCTCACGTTGTCCTTTTGCGTGTGTGGGTGTAGGTAGATTTTGCACCATGATAGAGATTTATGATATACCCCTTGATTTGTCACTATCTCCCCATCAATCTTTTAGACAAGACTAGATTTTTTTTGTGCCCGTGATTTGATCTAGTTTATTGCCGATAATAGATTATGTTGTATATACTTAAGAGCAAAGTCATGTCATGGTAATTTTTTTTAAACTTAAATCCAATCCAATTATAGTTGTATGTAGATCATGTGAGAGCAGTGCCAGGGTAAGTCATGAAGAATAGGAGTCGTGTTTACGTGTTCATTAAATACATTTTGATAGTCAGTCTTGTATGCCCAACTCATTAATTAGCCTAACCCTATGCCAGATAATTAATCGTTGATTTGGCATACATGCTAAGAATTCAATCCTTATCTGAATAATAATGATAGTCATTAAATTTAGATCTTGGATGTGATAGGAGTTTGATTACTGCCTCCACAATTGTTTTTAACCATGGAATGTCAATTTGATATCTAATTTGAATCTAATGTGGAATATTGAATACTAGCGATATCTCGTGATTAAAGTCACTGAACACTGAATTGTTATATTGTGCATACATTAGAATGTATGTTGGAGTGTGTGCATGTATGTGTAGCTGTGTGTTGTAGAGTGTGTGTGTGTTTGATTTTTGAATTTTTGGGGAGGAAATGTGTGTTGGGTATGTGAAATTTGGAGGAAAAAATATACATTTCATAAGTTCAAACACCTATCTGATTGATTATATAAACTAACAATAATCCCGCATATGAAGGCACTATGAAATATTAAAATTTAGCATTAATTATGCAACATTTGTATTCTAAATAATAATTTATTTACTTTTTTAATTATGTAATTCAAAATTAATGGGGTTGTTTGGTATTAGGGATTGTGTTAATTAAGTTGTTTGATATTGGGGTCATGCAGATAAAACGATGTTTTTAAGTGAAAAAAAAATTGAAATTAATTTTGTATCATTAAATTAAAATAGATAAAAATTAAATCAATTTTGACCGTTTTGTGCTTTGATAAATTTTAAAATTAGGATCACTTCGAAACTTTGGGAGAATAACGTTTTAGGGCGGGATCTAAAAACGTTCCAACGTGTTTGCGGAGCCTTCGGCCGTGAGAGGAGAGGGTCTTTTGGCTTCCTCAGGGCCATGTGAAGCTTAGTTTGCAGCCATACAATGTAATGATTTTTGTTTGTGGTAGGCATAGGAGCTGGGCGAAGCAATAGTGAAGCTCAAGCGGGAATGCAAGTGCACAGTGAGTGTAGTGGCCCCCTCAGGTATGCTCCTTGTGCAACCAATCGAAGAGTTACTGAGGGCCGGAATGAAATATCGTATGTAGTGTAAAATCAAATCTGAAGCTCTTTACTAGGGTTGAAACAAGCAAATAACGAGTGACTACAAGCTCCGCTTAAGCGCTCGACTTACAATTAGCTTAAAATATGTTCATCATGTGAGCAAGCAAAGCGCACCAGTGTGAAAGGAGCCTAACATCACTTTAAATAAGAACAAAATGGATGACTTACAACTAAAAAGTCAGTTCTTCAAGTTGATATATTGTACAACATAATGGAGATCTTGATCTATATTCGGTGGTTCGCAAAATTCAGGACCTAGTGATATTCGGTTTGTCACATGAAGGAATGAACCATTCCCCACCTCCCCCTTTCAACTTTCTAATTGTAATATTTGATAAATTTACACAAAGGACTTTCTAGTTGTAATATTGAATTTGGATTATCTACCCGAGTTTTCAACTGAATTGTTGCCCAAGTTGTGCAATACAAGAAACAAATGTCAGTCCAATTTGAATTGGACCTAACTCAACAAAAAATGGACTTCAATTCCAGGCCAAGTTACCGAATTGAATCCAAATATGAATCTGAATTATGGAATCGAAGTTAAAAATTTTTAATAGTCAAATAATCGGGTTGAAGACTTCAAATTGAATTCAATTAACTCGGGTGGAGGTTTCTGCCCAATCACTAAGGCAGTAAAATAGTGGGTTTGAGTTAGAACAATTTTCGATAGTTTATTTAAATTTCAGTTAAAAAAAAAGACAAAAAAATTGATTTGGTATATATCTCTCAAATAGAAAAAATTCAAATTTAAAAGAAGTGAAATTTAAATTTAAATTAGGACAAATCAAAATTTTAATTAGAATAAACTCAAATTTAAATGAAGGTAAAATATGACCATTAGATTTTTAAAAAAGGGTAAAATCTCATCATTAAAGATTTGGAAATGAATTTGAGTTTTCTTTGATTTGAGTAAAAAAATGAGTCTCCATTTCATTTGATATGAGTATAAGTTTAGCATTTGAAAAGGTTTTTAAGAATTTTTTACCTAAATTTAAATTTAGATTTAAAAAAGGGTAACAATTAGAGATGCTCTTAGACTTGTCAATTATGTTGGGTGAAGCGAGTACGTGTTGAAAAACACTCCACCTATACCCGATTAGTTTGTTAATTTGTGTCTAATGAATCGTGTCATATTGAGTTCGTGTTATGTATAACTGTTATATAAACGAGTTTTATCTTATATTTCTTTTGATTTGTTGCATTCATATCCGATTCGTTTATTAATTATGTCATATTGAGTCAATTCGTTTATGAAATAGATGATTTAATGATGACTCAAATTCTTTAATTTTGTACCGTGTTTGTGTTGTGTTAATGAGTCATGTCGCCTAAGGACCAACCACATTTGTTTCTCAGGGGACATGTCCTTAAACTAGCTCGAGTTACAATGGTTGACTCAGAACTCAAGAGAGTAATCGGCACAAACCTAAGCACTATGTAACAAAAAATAAAAAGAGTCATGTCATATATTGACACTTTTTGTTTGACTAGGAGTTGCTCATAAGGTTATCTTCCAGCAATGCACAACACATGAACATATTAAATTTATAAAAAATTTAAAGTATATATATTTTTAAATTAAATAATAAATTATGTGTTGAATAATTAATTTTTATTTTAATTATTTTTAAATTTATTTATGAATATATTCTATCCCTCTTTTACTAAATAATATGTTATTTACGTTTCTCCCACACCCATTAGACATTTTTTTAATAAAGTTTTATTATAAGAATGTCATTATTGAGTATTTTCATATCAAATTATATTATAAATTTATTATATTTTTTGTCAAAAAGATTGATTAAAATACAATACTATTATTTACATTCTAATAATATGAAATTGTTGCATGCCGAAAAAATAAAACATAAGATATATTTTGATACGGACAAAATTCACGGCCAAGGCTTTGATGGCCCAGAAGCCTGACCAGTCCAAGAGGTTCGGAGCAGAAAAGTGGGACTTGGCATCGACAAAAAACCTATAGCCTAGCAGTCCAGGTGCAGCCCAAACCACAAAGCGATTTAGAGAGTAAAAGCCCAATCCACAAAGTGATTTGGAGAGTAAAAGCCCAATCCAAGATATTTCTGGATGAGCAAAGGGGACCACGCGTCTAGGGGGACCACCCCTGACACCTGCGGCAATCTCAGAGAAGGTGGAGCACCAAGCCGCCAGAGATTATGGCAACGACAGCGCTGGGTGAATAGGGACACTGGATGAACAGTGATCGTAGTGGCAGAAGAGGCAGGAGAGGGTCAGGAGAAAGGACAGCTAGAGGCCCTAGGAAAAGTTGGTATAAATGGATAATGATCAGAAGAGGACTGGATCTCTCCCCCAAAAAAAGATCAGGGAACATTAAAGAGCAAAAGAGCGTAGAAAGTTGAGAATGAATACCTAGATAATCATTCTTTGTAAGTGGATCCCAAGTCCCAAGAAACTAGAGGCATTTTGCCGACCGATAAATATACAATCCCAGCGAGCAAAAGACTCTATTGATAATGGATGTAATCTTAGTCCTTCGGCTAAGGTGAACCACTTATATTCCCTGTCTAACTGGTCATAAAAGTTTAACCCATCATCTGCAAAACCATTTTCATAACACCATCCAACCTTAGTTGGGCTTGGGCCACAAATTTCGACCACCATTAGTTGACGCCGTCTGTGGGAATGGTTTTCATCCTTTCCTTATCTAGTCTCTATTTGATGGTTTCAACTCGGAATATGAGTAAAGCTCATGCCAACCTTCAAGCCCACCAGAACCTGCCAGAGGATCCCTTGATTCCAGAAGTGGACACCTTGAACCACTTCACACCGACAAACCTTCCCCCTCTTGAGGGGATAAATACTTTCCACCGAACCACGATGTAACTTATGAAACAGAATCAGGAACTGTTGGAATGGATACGGACTCACCAGCTCCCTTAATTCCCACCAGCTCAACAAGAGCCCCCTCCACCGCTAGCAGGGCACGACGCTCCCCTTTGAGGACACACTAGGCTCCACCAAATGCGGTCACAGAGCTCCATGAGCATAGCCAATCCAGAGAAAACCATTGGAGGAGACATCCTGAAGGACACAATGAGGACGAGGCCTATGGCCGGGCCACAACTGTCTTCCAACAGGACAGACCTCATCTGTCGTTCGAAACCGATGATCGCATATAGGAGCAGAGAATCCGTGAACTCCAGCGAGAGCTGGGCAACGTGAAAGAAGTGGTTAGAGGAAAGGCCCCCGACACCATGGATGCCTTAGTCTAGCAAATTGAGTGCCATTTACACCTGAGCTCTCCCACAAAAGTTCTGGATGCCGTCGATAGAAGTGTTCGACGAGACCAAAGACCTAGTCGACCACTTAAAATCCTACAAGAATCAGATAGAGCTCCAGGGGTATCCTGACCCGATTCATTGCTGAGCTTTTGTCACCACCTTGAAGGGGTCGATAATAACTTGGTTCAATAGGTTACAACCGGCGTCAATCTCCTCCTTTAGGGAACTGTCAATACAGTTCGTCTCACATTTCATCGGGGTGAGGACGTACAGAAAGCTGTCCTACCACCTGCTGAGCGTCAAACAGGGACCAAACGAGTCCCTCAGAAGTTACGTGCAATGCTTCAACCAAGAATGCCTGAAGGTGGAAAGCGTGGACGATAAATTCGCAATAACCACTTTCATGTCGGGGCTAGTAGTGCAATTCAAGGACCTTCTCTTCTCGATTGCTAAGAACCCTCAGGCTACAATGGCTGAGGTGTTAGCAAAGGCTAAAAATTATATCAATGACGAAGAAGCTCTTCGCTTGAAAGGAAGTTCGGCAACGCCGGAAGGGGACAAGAAGAAGCGAGACCATAGCCCCAAAAGAGAGAAAAGGCACGACCGGTCCTCGAGAAGAGACCGTTCTCCGAGAAGAGGAATAGAGTCTTCTCCTAAGAGGAGAGGAAATGTCCGAGATCGACTAGGACCTCCTCCGTAGGAGCTTCAACCGCGATATGCTCCAGCTCGACTTCCACCCCTTGTCACCTCGATCGCTCAGGTCCTCCATGAGGTCCAACATGAGAGATTCATCCGATGGCCACCACGAATGAAATCTGACCCTAGCAGATGGGACGCCACTAAGTACTGTGAGTACCACAAAAACACCGGCCACGAGACAAACGACTGTATATAACTCAAGAAAGAGATTGAATATCTAATCCAAAGGGGACACCTGCGCCACTACTTGGTGACAGATGGAAGAGCCTAGAGTAATCAAGGTCGAGAAGACCGAGCTGCCCCAGAACCCCCTCAGTAGCACCAACAAGCCCTTGGCGAGATCCGCGTAATCTCTGACGGGTTCGCCGAAGGAGGCCAATCTAGCTCAGCACGTAGAGCACATGCTCAGAAGGCACGATTGGAAGATCACCTTGAAATCCATACCGTACGAAAGGTGTCTCGTCGAGAAATAGAGATCACCTTCCCGGACGCGGACCTTGGAGAATGCTAGCAGCCACATGACGACCCCCTGTTCATAAAGGCGATCGTCGCTAACAAAACTGTGCACCGAGTACTTGTTGACAACGAAAGTTCCGCTGATATCATTTTCTTGTCAGCTTTCGACCAACTTGGCATAGAAAGGTTGAACCTCGAACCCGTGGAATCCCACCTACTAGGTTTCTCAGGTGAAAAGGTCTTGCCAATTGGGTCCATCCAACTCATCCTCACTATCGGGGAACAACCCTGCCAAGCTACGACCGCCGCTTGATTCCTAGTAGTAGACGCTCCATCCACCTAAAACATCCTGTTCGGTAGGCCATCTCTCAACTCCATCAAAGCGATCCCTTCGACATATCATTTGGTGAGGAAATTTCCCACAGAGAATGGGGTCGGCATGGTCAAGGGAAACCAACGTTTGGCCAAAGAATGCTATGTTGCGTCGATGAAACAAAGGGAGGTGGAATCAGTCCACCTTGAGGACCTGGACATGAGAGATGAATTAGATACCAGGCCTACCTCTACGGAGCAATTGGAGCCCGTACAGTTGGATGAAGACCGAGGGCATGTGGTGTTCACAGGGTCAACGTTGCTCCCGCCCATCAAGAAGAAGTTATTCTCGTTCCTAAAGGTAAATGCTGAAGCTTTCACTTGGAAACAAGAGGATATGGAGGGAATAGACCCCGCAATGATCGTGCATCGTTTGATCGTTGATCCAAGCTGCAAGCCTATCAAGTAGAAAATAAGAAGCTTCGCACCAGAAAGGCAAAAAACCATTAACGAGGAAGTGGCTAAGCTGTTGCGGGCCAAGGCCATAAGGGAGGTCAATTACTTGACTTGGCTAGCCAATTTCGTGCTCGTAAGAAAGGTAAATAGAAAATGGCGACTCTGTATCGACTTTACCGACCTAAATCGGGCATGATCTAAGGATAGTTTTCCTTTGCCTCGAATAGATCTGATTGTCGACGCAACCGCTGGCCACAACCAGGAGAAGATATCGTTCATCATAGAACAAGGGGTATATTGCTACCAAAGTGATGCCCTTCGGCTTAAAAAATGTCGGAGCTAACTATCAGAGACTAGTCAACAAAATGTTATGCTAAAAGCTTGGCCTGACCATGGAAGTCTACATAGACGATATGATGGTAAAATCATTTAAGGCCAAATCCATATCCATCACCTTGGGGAATCTTTTGAGATTATGTGCCAATACAAAATGAAGTTGAACCCGGTAAAATGCACCTTTGGGGTATTAGTAGGGAAGTTCCTAGGGTTCATAGTCAACAGTAGGGGCATCGAAGCAAATCCCAAAAAGGTTAAGACCATTCTCGAAATGAAACCCCCTACCAACACCAGGGAAATGTAGCGCCTAACAGGAAGAATAGCGGCGCTTAACCATTTCGTCTCGCAATCTAGCAATAAATGCCAGCCTTTCTTCAAAGCGTTAAAAATAGCATTTCGATGGGATGAGAAATGCGACAAGGCCTTTCAAGCCCTCAAGGCTTATCTGGCCTCCCCACCTGTGCTGGTAAGTCCTAAAAAAGGAGACATCCTGACCCTTTACCTGGCCCTATCGAAATTCTCGGTCAGCGCTGCCTTGGTGAAAGACAAAGAAAGAATCCAACAGCCGGTCTACTCTTGCAGCAAGGCCCTTCGAGGAGCCGAAGAGAGGTACCCAAAAATGGAAAAGCTCATGCCAGCTTTATTAATGGTAGCCCAAAGACTGAGGTCGTACTTCTAGGCGCACACCATCGAGATCCCGACGGACCAACCAATAAGACAGGTCCTGCATTAACTGGAGGCCTCCGAAAGACTCGTCAAATGGGCAATGGAGCTTAGCGAATTTTACATCAAGTTCAAGCCCAGAACCGCGGTCAAAGGTCAAATCTTGACTGACTTCCTTGTCGAGTTTACTGCACCACCCGAGGAGAGTATTGAAGATCGTGATGACTTACCGACATAGAAGCTGTATGTAGATGGGGCCTCAAATGCCCAAGGATGCGGAACAGGCCTCATCTTTACATCCCCAGAAGGTTACGACCAAGAATATGCCTTGAGGTTCAACTTCCACGCATCCAACAATGAGGCAGAATATTGAACACTTATAGCAGGTTTAAACTTTGCTCTATCAATGGAAGCACAACAGATCATGATATACAGTGACTCACAGCAGGTGGTAAGACAGATCGAGGAAGAGTACGCTGCCAGAGACGAAAAGATGGCACTCTACATGACCGAAGTGCAGAAGCTCCTGAGAAAATTTGTATCAGTCAAACTGGTTCAAGTTCCCCGGGAATATAATTGCCAGGCTGACGCCTTGGCTAAGCTGGCCACCACCGGCAAACATGGACTCCCTGGGCAGACACCCAGCGAGATGCTGACCCAACCTAGCGTACGTCTCGAGGTCGAGCTAAACGAAGAAATTTAGACCGACCCAGTTGAAGGGGAGATTTTTTGGATGGACCCCATTAGATCATTCCTGCTAGACGGAGTTCTACCCAGAGACCTAAAGGAAGCCATGAAACTAAGATCCAGGGCAGCAAGATTCACGCTGGTCATAGGTAACTTATACAAAAGAGATTTTTCTTTTCCATTAATGAAATGCGTGTCTGAGCCTGAAGCAGATTACATCCTAAGAGAAATACACGAAGGGATGTGCGAAAACCACATTGGAGCGAGGGCGTTGGCGAATAAGGCACTATGGCAAGGCTACTTTTGGCCAACCATTTCTAAGGACTCCAAGGAGATAGTAAAGAAATGTCAAACTTGTCAGGTTCATGACAATTTGTCACACTATCCGCCAGAGCAACTTACCCGCATGGTCAGCCCCTAGCCCTTTCAGTAGTGGGGGATAGATATCCTGAACCCCCTACTAATCGGGGTCGGACAGTGCAAGTTTGTCGTGGTCGCGGTTGATTACTTTACATAATAGATTGAAGTAGAGCCTCTGGCCAAGATTACGGCGCAAAAAACTCAAAAACTTCGTTTAGAAATCCATCATATGCCGTTTTGGTGTCCCTACAGCAGCTGTCTCCGACAACAGGAAGCAATTTGATAATCCTACATTCACAGGCTTTTGTGATGGGCTGGGGATTCGGAATAATATTTTAGCTCCCGCGCACCCACAGTCCAATGGACAAGCCGAAGTAACCATCAGAACGATCAAGTTGGCGTTAAAAACCCAGTTGGAAGCTTCAAAGTCGTGATGGGTAAATCACCTCCCAGTAGTGTTGTGGGCGTACCGAACAACAGTGAGGACAACAACTAGCGAGACACCTTTCAGCTTAGCGTACGGGACATAAGCAATGGCTCCGGTCGAGGTCGGCATTCCTTCAGCAAGGGCCGAACTCTTTGATTCTGAGCAAAACGAGAGATCCTTGCTGATAAACCTCGACCTCCTCGACGAAAAAATGGACGAAGCACTACAACGGATATTCTCCTACCAAAGGGACATGACCAGATTTTACAACAGACGGGTAAGAAGAAGGAGTTTCAAGCCGAGCAACTTGGTGCTGAAAAAGCTTCTCCCAACCAAGAAGGACCCCTCCCATGGCAAACTCGGTCCTAACTGGGAAGGGCTTTATCTCGTGAAGAGAATAGTCCGACCTGAGAATTAAAAACTATAGACAGAAGAGGGGGATAACTTGCAGCACTCATGGAATGCAGATCACCTAAAGTGCTTCTACCAATAACTTCGCGAAAAACCTTTTGTAATAGAAGAAATAGGATTGTCATGAAAGTTTTCCTTTGGGAATCAAAAAGTTTTTGAGAAAATAAATCTTCATAAGGAACAACCAAGCTTTTTAGCCTAAGAGAGCCCGCAAGCTTGGAACGACTAGACTTTTTAGCCTAAGTGTTTAAGAGCTCGTAAGCTCGAAAAAGGCAGGCTTTTCAGCCTAAGAGAGCTCGTATGCTTGGAGTGACTAGGCTTTTTAGCCTAAGTATTTAAGAGCTCGTAAGCTCAGAAAAGGCAGACTTTTCATCCTAAGAGAGCTTGTAAGCTCGGAGCGACTAGACTTTTCAGCCTAAGCCTTTAAGAGCTCGTAAACTCAGAAAAGGCAAGCTTTTCAGCCTAAGAGAACTCGTAAGCTCGGGGCGACTAGGTTTTTCAGTCGAAGTGTTTAAGAGCTCGTAAGCTCAAAAAAGACAGGCTTTTCATCCTAAGAAAGAGAAGGCATCCTAAGAAAGCTCGAAAGCTTGTAAGCTCGGAGTGACTAGGCTTTTCAGCCTAAGTGTTTAAGAGCTCATAAACTCAAAATAGGCAGACTTTTTAGCCTAAGAGAGCTCATAACCTCGGAGCGACTAGGCTTTTCAGCTTAAGTATTTAAGAGCTCGTAAGCTCGAAAAAGGCAGGCTTTTAAACCTAAGAGAGCTTGTAACCTTAGAACGACTAGACTTTTTAGCCTAAGTATTTAAGAGCTCGTAAGCTCAAAAAAGGCAGGCTTTTTCAGCTTGAGAGAGCTCGTAAGCTCAGAAAAGGCAGACTTTTCAGCCTGAGAGAGCTCGTAAGCTTAGAAAAGACAGGCTTTTTAGCCTAAGAAAGCTCTTAAGGTCGGAGCAACTAGGCTTTTCAGACTAAATGTATAAGAGCTCGTAAGCTTAGAAAAGGTAAGCTTTTTCAGCCTAAGAGAGCTCGTAAGCTCAGAAAAAATAAGCTTTTCAGCCTAAGGGAGCTCGTAAACTCGGAGCAACTAGACTTCTCAGCCTAAGTGTTTAAGAGCTCGTGAGCTCAAGCTCGGAGGCAGCTTTTCAGCCTAAGAGAGCTCGTAAGCTCAAAGCAACTAGATTTTTCAGCCTAAGTGTTTAAAGAGCTCGTAAGCTCAGAGAACACAGACAAAATAATATAAAGGCCCGAAAACACAAAGGTCTATCATTTCGAAACACGGGCATAAAGCGCAACAACACAAGATCAACAGCAAAAGGTAGTTTTCATTAAGTCAAAACAGGCCAGTACATCAAAAAAAAAATGGCAAAGTCATAGAGACATAGAAGTAGCAACAACCGAGACATAGAAGTAATGACAACCGGGACATAGAAGCAGCATGATCAAAAACCTCCTTTAACTTGCGATCTCCCTTTTCCAGTAGGGCATTCTCCTCCTGCAAACAAGCAAGCTCCACCTTCAAAGCATCTCTTTCGCTCTCCACCTCCACCAACCACTTCTTCAATACCTCCACTTTAGCTCTGTTTCATAGGGTAGGGAAGGTGCGACTTGGATCCTAGTCGAGCTTCCCCCTATCCCATAACGGGTGAGGTTCTAAGGGGTAACAAAGGCAGAATAGGAAAGAGGAGAATCTTTTTCAACCTTGCGAACGTTGGATGCCTATTGCGGAGTAAGGCAAGGAGTACCTGCACAACACAATGCCGGCAGAAACAAGGTCAGTACAACATTTAACTGTAAAAATTGGTTTAAAATTCACAAAAGAACAATTACCTCTCTCCCTGAAGTCCCCTAAGAGCGAGGGATCCAAAGGCGACAACCTTCATCCACCACAGGCTCCCACGAGTCCCCCAATACGAAGAAGAAGAGCTGGGCCCACCCATTGAGAGGGGGGAAATGTCAGCAACGAGAGGCGGGTGGAACTACCATTTGAAAATGAGAGAGTAGAAAGAAGGGGAACGTTAAAGGAAAGATCAAGAAAGTAGAAAAACTCAAAAACAGTAGGGAAAGCTTCGAAACCCTGCATTCGCCAAAAGATAAAGAAACCAACCAAAGCAGCCCATCCTGAAGGGGAAAGTCGAGTGGGGCACAAACCATGATGAGAAAGAATCTGAACAAAGTCCTGATGAAGAGGGAGCCGAAGGCCACACGCAAAGGCCCCCTCAAAAAAAGCAAGCTCTCCCAGAGCAGACATACTACATGGCTCGTTAGGGGATGAGACCCTAACAATCAGATCCGCAGGCAGATCATAGAGACCCTTTAGCTGAGCAGCATTTGCCACAGTAAGTGTGGATGGAAGCAGAAAGATAGAGTATCAATCACCCTTCAGAGACTCTCGAGCGCGGCTCTTAAAAAGTGAGGAAGGAGCCATTAGTCCAAGCCTTTAAGGAAATGAGCACCGAAGAGAGTCAAACGTTTGAGAAAGAATATCTCTGTGGGGAAGTAGGAGTGCTATGACTTGAAGTATTGGAGAATATATAGCCCAGAGGAATGATTGTTAGAATCCCGCAGGCAAAATAACAATAAATGATGGTGCAAGATTCAGAGAGGTAGGTGAACCGTTTAACAGTTAGCTTAAATGAACAACCATTTCGCACGCTATCCGAAAATTACGTGGCCGGGCGTAGCCCAAAAACCACTTAGAAACTAACAATTACTCCAAACAAACCAAGGCCTCCTTGGAGAAAAAGGGCAAGGGAGTGTAGTGTCAGTACAAACAGATACATCACATCAAAAAACGCAGAAGGAAAAGAAAAAAGTGTTTACAATTTCCATCACCAAAAAGCGTTTGCAGACAAAAAAAATTCCATTACCAAAAATTGTTTACAAAAAAAAAACAAAAAGAACAAAAACACAAAAACAGATCTTTAAAGTAGTTCGAAGCAAAGACCCGGTGGAGCAGCATCAGAAATACCATCACCCGGAGGAGCATCAAACTGTGGCTGAAACCGCCCAAGCTCCAAGTCAGGGAACTCCTCAATTGCCTGGTCGGCAAAATTGAAAAAACCATCTACAAAGGCCCTGGCTGCCTCCAGGCGGGATTTCTCAATCTCCTTTGGCTGATTCTTAACCATCTGACGTTCAATCGCCAGAGAGTTGCCCAATTCGACATTCGCGGCCTGTGAGTCCCTCAGTTGGTCCTCTAGTAAAGACTGAGCAATAGTAGAATCAAGTAGTTCTCGGGTTCGGGCTAAACAGTCTTCCCTAGAATGAGTCAATTCTTCCCGAAGAAACACCTTGGCAGAAGTGCTGGCAACCAACTGCTTAAAAAATTGAGCTCGTTGGTCGAGAGACACCTCCAATTCAGCCTCGGTGGCCAGACCCTAGTTCAAGAGGTCGAGATTCCGTTAACGAACTTCCCGATGCTCATTCCTCAAAGTATGAATCTCTGTCCCAAGTGCGCAGACATGCGTCGCAGACTAAGAGTAAAGAGAAAAATTAAAAGCATTACAGAAGCAAAGGCGTGAGTAACGAAACAAAGAGTATAATTACCTTAAGAAGGGCGAGAAGTGCTTCCTGATTGCGGGCTCAGAAAAGAAGGTCCACGGAACGTCTCAAGTCAGCTTGAGGAATTAATCCCATCAATGCGCGACTGCTCAAACTCACGTTCCTCAGTAGATTACCCTCGGGGTCGATCGAAGGAACATGCGAAGCACCCGCTGAGCTGGAGCCAGCAACACCGGTGGAGTTGAAACCTCATCAAACCGATCCTGTTACCGCACTAAGCACAACTCAACCCACCGTTGCAATAGACCCTGGCTCAGGAGTCATCACCTCTACAGCACCAGACGGGGACCCGGTAGTCGGCAGCAAGGTCGGGACTTCACCACCAACGCCCGGAGCCGAGCCCACATAATCCCCTCCTTGACGAGCCCTCTTAGCGGGAGGCTCGAAACTCATGGCTCGCCTCCTTTGACCTACTTGCTCCAAGATCGCCCCCCATTGTGTAACCAGGTACGAAGGAACTACATAAACAAACCAAAGAGATAAGTAAAGGCCCTGACAAAATTATGAACAGTATCGAGAGGTCGGATACTCACGGCTAATCGACGAAGAGGATGGAACGTGACACATCAGCTCAGTAAATGAAAATAGAGGACAAGCCCGGGCATGTCCAACTCTGGTCAGCTCCTCGCCCGATAAAGGCGGCAGCTCGCCTGCAGCCATAAAGGCAAACTAAATTATCATCCCCTGAGGAAGATATAATAACAGAAGGAAAAACAACGGATAGGAACCTACCCAGATTCCTGCGCTGACCCCATTCAGTAGGAACCCTGACAGTCGCTGGAAAATGGGCCCCGTATTCCCAGCCAACTCTAGAAATGAAAAAGTACCTCCTCCTCCATCCTTCAAGCTCCGGAGGAAGGTCAGAAATGAGAACCTCTCCACCCCTTCTGGGAGTAAAATGGTAAAACTCGGATGCCTCCTCGGGGTGAAACAGATGAAGAAACTCTGGAATGGTAGCCCTAGACTGGGGAAACAACCTCCCCCACATCGCTGTAAAGCCTAGTAGGACCGCCCAGGCCGCAGGGAGGAGCATGGCGAGCAGAAACTGAAAAAATGCTGGACTTCCCTGATAAACGAAGGAAGGGGGAATCGTAGTCTTAATAGAAAAGGGGCCTCAAAGAAAAAGGCCTCGTCCCAGACCAAACAATGGAAACGAAGCGAATCAGCATGACGCACAACCACACCAGGTGGGATATCGAAACTCATGGCAAGAGAGTGAGCCTTTTCTTCCCTAATCTCACTAGCCTCAACATCGAGAAAGAGACGTTCCATAACATCGTGGGAAGAGGGAGGGACCCTAGCCATGAGAACATGAGGGAAATATCTTCCTAAGGTAAGACACTGAAGGAGAAAAGTCGCGACTATAGAGAAAGCGAAAAGTTCTAACGCCTAAGGAAAGGCAGTCAGTCCCCAGAAATGCCCATTTATAACCCTAGCTGACGTGCATCCATCATCCCAGCCGGGCGCAATTAATACATGTCCCTCACATTTAAGTAAGGAACATGTAGCGTCGTGGGAATCACTGAAGCGTCACGATCAACGAGTAACTATCCCCACTGGCGGTGCATGTTCTTTAACAGGTGAAACCGTCATGACTAGAGTACAGAGAAAGATGTGCAAAAAGACCAAAATGACCCTATGGTTCGCAGGAAAACATTTAAAGGAAGGGGCATGGGACTTCTGGCTGAGTTTGCCATCTCGCCTTGGTCTACGATTAACCGGCCTTGGAAGAGGCCAAAATCAGCTCGGCTCCACAAGGCCAAGGCCTTGGCCCCACTACGCGGGGCAAAGGAGTACAGGTCGAGGTCCGGATGAGCATCCTCTATCTGGTCCCTACAGTTCAGGAACCCATCCACGAAGGCTGAGGGGCACTTTTTCAACAGCTCAGACACCCGGGCTAGCGAAGATGACAACTCGGAATCCTTGGCCTTCAAGTCTACAGCCTTGGCATTGATTTCGTCGTCCTTGACTGCGAGGTCCACATCTTTAGCCTTGAGCTTAGCCTCTAAACCCCCGATCTGTGATTCTTTGAGTGCAATGTGGTCCTGATGGCGGGAGTCCAGCTCATCGTTGATTCTTTTCAATTTCGAGACCTCGGAAATCAAAGCCTGCAACTTCCCCTCGGTAGCGTTCTTGTTGACCGTTATGACATTAAGAACATCCTTAACCTTCTGGAGATCCTGCTCATGATGGATATCCAATATCTTCATGCAAGCGAGCGACTGCGAAAGAAAAAGGGAATCGATCAGCGAAGAAAATAGGAAAAAAATTCAAGAACAACTAAATGTAAAGATGAAACAAAAGGGTACCTCGGCCAGGCCGTAGAGGGCATGCTGGATCTTCTTTTCAAAGGGAACCTCCATCACCGACTGAGGGTTTGACGTAGAGATCAACTCTGATAGAGCAACCACTACAACTTCAGGATCGCAAAGAAAGCCTCCCTCATGCACCTTGGGTTTGGAGGGGACGGACTCCCCTTTCTCACCCTTCTGAGGAACCGTCTCTGGTGAAGAAAAATAGGGGGGCTAAAAAGCCGAGCTTGTTCGCTAAAGTCTCCTCCGAGCCAATGTCACCCTTGGGAAGTGTAGGAGAAGGCGAGGGCACGACAGCATCCCCTCGGGGAGGAGCGACTCCACTTTTCTGCCCTAGAGAAGTGGGTATGGGCCTAGTGGCCGATGCCTCTTTGGAAGGCAGTTGACCTCCCTTCACCAACCTCTTCCTCTTTCTCGATTGCTCGTTATCCGAGAACACTGCCATGATCAGATATTGGTCCATGTCACCTGATTGGGAGGCGGAAGGTGGTGCAACCTCTGGAGCTCGAATAATGGGTGGTCCCAGTCTGTGTTTAGCAAGGTTCTCGTCGGTTACCAAGTCGAAGAAGTCCCTTAACCTAAAGGCCTCAATTCTAGCAATTCGGGTTACCTCCTCCGTGCCGAGTATTGGGCAGAATTATGCAAACCAAATCAAAAGTTAGAAACACCAAGAAAAGGAGGAGAAAATAAGATAACAAAGGGGAATACAGCCGGTAGATTAGCCTCACGAGTGTTCCTGGGGACCCTCCAAGATCTTGGAACACGAGGAACGTCGTCAGGTTCCCCCGACAACTCCCAAGAATCGCCTTTGACAAAAAAGAACCTCGATTTCCATCCTTTATTGGAAGATGGAATCCTTGAGATTAGAGTCTTCGCCTGTAGTCGTTTAGCAAAATACAAGAAACCTAAGGAGGGAGAGGACTTCAACTGGAAAAGGAAAGCAAATTCTCCTATATAGGGAAGGGGAAGATTCCCGCTCTCAAACCAATGGATGAGGAAACCAACTAGGAGGCCCCAACCGTTGGGAGACAGTTGGGCTGACCCGATGTTGTAGAATCCAAGAACATTTCAGATGAACAGATGAATAGGAAATCAAAGACCAGCCTGGAATGTAGACTCGAAGAAGCAAGTGAGTCCGGGGAGGATAGAATTGCACCTTTCGTGCTTCCTAGGGAAATGTAATTCCACAAAATTAGGAAAGAGATATTCACGCCTCAACTCCTCCAAATCCTTATCACCGAGACAACTGGGGGTCCTCTCCGCACAACAAGCTAGGTCAGACGGCTCACAACGGGTTCATTTTCTAGAAACGGGGGACAGAGCTAGCCCAGTTTTCCTCTTCTTTGTTCGAGCCGGAGAACTAGGAGGCAGGGCGAAAAGAGGCACAACTTCGACTGGAGACGTCGGGGATGTAACTCCAGTAGTAGACTCAGGGGCTCCGCCACCGGCGAAAAAAGAACACCCACTAGACTAAGTAGTAGTGGTCTCCTTGCTCTCCCCACTAACGGATTTTGATTCGGAAGAGGAAGAAACAACAAATTTTCCCATCAAAAGGTCGGATCTCACGCCAGAATGAAGGGATGGGAAATGCAAGGCACAATCCGCCAAAAATAAGGGTTTTAAACACCAGGCCCTAAGTAAGGATACCCTCACCACTGAAGAACGGTCTACGAATTGCCAAAGGGAAGAAAGATCATCAGAGTGTTCTTTGAAATAACTAAATCTTCAGACCAAAAAACGGAACCCAAAACCCCCACCAGGGAGGGTTAAATGGATCCAGATCGAAATAACAAAGAGAAAGGAAGAAAGACGTACCTAGTGAAACGCTAGAAGAAGAAAGGAACCAAAGATGAGGATGTCATAAATCGCCCTAGAGTCCGAGTCAAAACACTTCGAATGCATAAAATGGGAAGAGAGCACGAGAAAGAGTGGAACTCGAAACCATAGAGCAAAAAGCCAAGAGACCTCCCCCCCTCTTTTTTTTATGAGGGACGTATATGTACGCGTGAAACATTAAATTCGAGACAGGCAAATGACAGGACATGCCACAAAAGCCGTATCTACGAGCTCACCCGATGGTGACACGTGCGCATTGTCGTCCCATCATCGCAGGCAAACGGAGGCATGGCCCAATCCTAGTCAAAACCAATAGCCAAACACAGTCATCACTCCGAAAGCTCAAAACACGCCCAGTAAATTCATTTTTAACCCCAGGCCATAAATGATAACATCTCTATGACCTGGGGTTGGGGGGCAACTGATACAGACGAAATTCACGGTCAAGGCTTTGATGACCTAGAAGCTTGACCAGCCCAAGAGGTTCGGAGTAGAGAAGCGGGACTTGGCATCGACAAAAAGCCTATAGCCCAGGAGTCCAGGCCCAGCCCAAACCATAAAGCGATTTGGAGAGTAAAAGCCTAATCCAAGGTATTTCTGGATGAGCAAAGGGGACCACGCGTCCAGGGGACCACCCCTGACACCTACGACAATCTCAGAGAAGGAGGAGCACCAAGCCGCCAGAGATCATGGCAACGATAGCGCCGGGTGAACAGTGATTGCGGTGGCAGAAAAGGCAAGAGGGGGTCTGGAGAAAGGACAACTAGAGGCCCTAGGAAAAACTGGTATAAATGGATAATGATCAGAAGAGAACTGGATCTCTCCCACAAAAAAAAGATCAGGGAACATTAGAGAGCAAAAGAGCGTAGAAAGCTAAGAATGAATACCTAGATAATCATTCTTTGTAAGTGGATCCCGAGTCCCAAGAAACTAGAGGCACTTTGCCAACCGATGAATATACAATCCTAGCGAGTAAGAGACTCCGTTGATAGTGGATGTAGCTTTAGTCCTTCGGCTAAGGTGAACCACTTATATTCCCTATCTAACTGTTCATAAAAGTTTAACCCATCATCTGCAAAACCATTTTTTTAACACCATTCAGCCTTAGTTGGGCTTGGGCCACAAATTCCGTCCACCATCATATTTGACCGTAAAATTTAATTTGACAACTACATGAGCATAATGATAAAACATAAATTGAATTTTATTTTGTCATATAAATATAGATATAAATATAGAAACTTGTATGCAAATGTACTACTAATAAATGAGTCCAAAACAATTTAAATCAAATACAGTTAATAAAAGGGTCCAAAATAAGTTAATAAATGAGTCCAAAATAACTTAGAAATTAAATAGGTATAAGAAACCTCACAAAAAAATAGGTACAGTAAATACAAATTAGATATACTAATAAATGAATCCAAATGAATTTAAAACTCAAATACAGTTAATAAAAGAGTTTAACATAACTTAAAATTCAAATAGGTATAACAAATAAAAATTAAATGAAAGCAAAGAAGTCAAATACTGTTAATAAAAGATCTAAAAATTTTAGAAATCAAATAGATATATGAAATAAAAAATTAGATGAAAGTAATAAAGAATTTAAAAATTAAATATGGTTAATAAAAGAGTCTAAAATAACTTAAAACTTAGGAAAAATTTCAAGGACACCCCCTCTAGTACCATATCTTCAATGACACCCCTTCTAGTTTCTAAATCTTTAATAACACCCCTTCTAGTTTAATTTAAACATCACTAACACCCCCTACAATTAAACTACTATTTCTAACAAAAATAATTCATCTAAAATACCAAAAATACCCTTACATAACCTCAAGTAATTTTTTTACATAAAGTTTTATTAAAATTCAAGCTATTAAAATTTTTTAAAAAATCATAAATAACAATTTTAGTAAATACTAATTTTTTATTTACTAATTCGTAATTTTTTTTAAAAAAATCGAGCCTATTAAATTTTTGTTTTACATATTAAAATTTGAGCCGATTTGAACTCTACCCGAGTTGTTAGCGCTAATTAAAATTTTATTTTGAATTGATTAAAATTTATATTTTTTTACTTATTAAAATTCGTGTCAATTAAAATTAGATTTATTAAAATTTAAGTCAATTAAAATTTATATATTTTTATATATTAAAATTTGGACTGATTAAAATCCAATTCGAATTAATTAAAATTTGATTTGAGTCGATTAAAAATAATTTTTAATTGACTCAAACAAAATTTCAATTAGCCCAAATTTTAATACGTAAAAAAAATATAATTTTTAATTGACACAAATTTTAATATGTAAAAAAAAAAAAATTTAGTTAGCTTGAATTGAATTTTAATCGGATTGAATTTAATTACGTTAAAAAATTAGAAAACAGAGAGAGTCTCATTGAAAATATATACTTATCTAGAAGGGGTCTCATTGAAGATATGTTTATCTTGAAGGTGTGTGGATGAAGTTTGTCCTCAAATATATTATGGGCAATTTAATAAAATTGTATTCTACTTAATATTTTTAATCTGACAAGAGTGTCATTGAAAATTCAAAAACTAGAGGGGTGTGGTTGAAATTTTTTCTAAAACTTAAATTTATATATAATTGATTTTAAAGTAATAATTAAAGATAAAATTAAAAATTAAAATTTTTTTACTGACATTGACATTTATAAGTTCTTAACTTTTAGTATGACACCTGTTTTTGATACCATAGTTGTCGTTCGATGCAAGATATCCGGCAACATTTTAGAATTATTATTAATACGAAAATATATTTAAATAATTATTTTTTAATAAAATTTTAAATTATATTTATAATTTAATTGAATAATAAATTATATTTTGAATGATTAATTTTTATTTTAATTATTGATTTATTCTACCCATATTTGAGTACCTAATCTTTTATTTTTAGGCTTTTCGTATTTTGTATTCCCAAAGATGTTTCAATTCCTATTTTGCATCCTAAAAGATTATTTTTTTTATATTGCAATCTGAATGTCATAAATTGGTTCTAATGTGATCCTTGAATTAACATCCGTTTTAGAATTTATTAAAAATTGATGCACATATCACCCATGTGTGTTGCTCTTAGGTAAAAATGTAAATAAACCATTTATATCCTTGGGTGGTTTTACTCTTTGACAAAAATATAAAATTTTCATTTTTATCTTTGTGTAGCATTTGTATCAATTTTTAATAGAATTTGAAATAGATGTTCGTTTGAAAGCTACATTGAAACTAATTTATGATATGCAATTTGTAATGTGAGAAAAATAATTTTTCAAGGTACAAAAAAAAAATTGAGATATTTTTCTGGATGCAAAAAGATAAAAGCCCATTATTTTTTTTAGGTATTTTCCCGATTACTTTAGACATTTCTTTTTTTTTTTTTAATTTGCAGTGGAGTTTCATTATAAGATTGTCATTTATCATCTAAATATATTAAACATTTATTATACTTTTTTTTTGTCAATGAGATTAATGAAATTATAAATTATTATTTGTTTTATAATATTTATGATATTGTTGCATATAAAAATATTAAATATGATATATATTTGATTGTAAAAACCAATTTGAAAGCTACGTATATATTAATAGAATATAAAAAAAATATATGTAAGTAAACTACTAATAACTGGATTCGAAAGAATTTACACGTTAAATACTATTTATAAAAAGAGTTCAAAAGAATTTACAAGTCAAATAGGGATAAAAAAAATAAAAATTGGATGAAAATAAATATGTGGGTAGAATTAATTTTATAATAATAAAAATAAATTAAAAAATTTGTTTAAATACTGATATTTATAAATAGTATAAATATAAATATAAATATAAATAGTGACAGTAATATAAACACGGATGCGTGACCACGACTGAGAGAGACTGGACAATATAGGTGGCAAAAGCAAATCTGTTGATATGCCTCACCTCTATCACGTGACTCTGTGAGAGGGAAATTCGTCACTGTAATAATTATAAAGTAAGATAAAATTATAAAATAATTAGATTTTATACATGTTATAATTTCATTGGACCATGAGAGAGGTACACTTATTATTCAAATTTCATTGGATCCCAACTTTTTAGGTCAATCCAAATAGACCTTTTAAATCATAAGTTCATAACTTGACATGTTGGAATCATAATTTAATTTGATTAGACTGAAAATTTCAATACGATTCGGCAAAAGAATTTCATAGACAAATTAATCGAGAAACTGTCCATTTTAACCTTGCCTACAAATACAAGATTCAAGTGTCATTTGTCTCCGCTGATATATGATATGACTAAATTCTTAATGGTGGTTTAGGAGCTCAATTTAACATTTAGTAATTCAAAGAACTTAGATTCAACACTTCTTCTATTTTTTAAAAGTCAGTCACATTTGTTGCTCAAAAGATATGTTCTGATGGTGTATTTCAAAGTGATGAGAATTTGTGATGACGAGTAAATGAAAGAAAATAATATTGGAATTGTTGGGATTTGAGCTACTAGACTCGAGGGAATGATACTGAGAATTGTCGGGGAATTGAGGAATTAACACAGTAAGAATATAGTGGTTCACTAGTTCAGGAGCTCGGTTAATCCATTCTTTAACGGAGACTCTTGCTCCTTGTCTTTCTATAATGATGATTGCAAGAGTACAATGGCTAGTTTTTGTCTCTAGGGTTCCTCTCGTTCCTTGAGGGTGTTACATAGTATTTATAAGGTTGTTCCCTATTCAGTGGGATCTTATCCGAGATTTTTGCCCTTATTTCGTAGGGTTCTCCTTGATTATATGAGAAGATCTTGGTTGGTTGCGATTAGGTACCTCGATTATCGCTTCCTAACGCTTTTAGGAATCTCTCGTGATCTTCCAGTTGTTGCCTTAGTTGTCATTGCTCTTGCTTATTTCGAAGAGACCTCCAGCTCTACTCTTTCGAGTTCCGTTCGTCTAGTCTGACCTCCTGGGCTGAGCTGACCTTCTGAGCTGGCGTTTGAGATTTATTTTGAGGTATCATCAGTTTCCCCCCCACTCCTTGGCCCAAGCGAGCTTGGGCATGGGCTAAGCTACTTTTATCTCGGACCAGACCTGCGCCTAGCTGACCTTAGCCTACATGTGAGATGCAAGTGGGAGGGGCTTTTTGACGGTATAAGCAATCATGGCTCCCTTGGTTCCCGCGCACACCTCTCCCCACGTCTTTCAAGCCTTAAATGCTCAAAACGGTTGAAAGAAAACGTACAAAATCACGTTCATCTTCTACGCTGTTCACTTTCGTCTCTGGCTCTTTCTCTCTATGATTTTTGGGCTTTCCTCCACGCGATTCCCTTATTCTCTGCTTTAGACTATGCTTTTTGGGTTCGACTTGAAGTCCTGCTTTGTTCCTCTCCTCCAATTTTGTTCTTTGGCTACTGTTTGTTGCTCTTTTTCCCTGTCTAGGTACGCTTCGCCTTTCCTCACTCTGGATCCCTCGACTTCGAGGTGGCCATTATTTTTCTGAGTTTTTCGGTTCTTTTTCTTTTGGAATCGCGATCGTTGCCTATCTCCTCTTCCCCGCTTTGTGGATTGGAACTCCACTGTGCGAATTCTTACTGTCAGGAGGTACAGTGCTGACCCTAGGATTATCAGGGGGTGTTTAGTTAGTATCCCTCATTTTTATAATTCTTTCGATTTGCCTTTCTCTGTGCCAATCATATCTGCCTCATCTAGAGCAACTCTTCCTCTGTTTTCCTCCTAGGCGACAGGTCTGCCAAGAGAGATTCTGATTTAGGAAATATAGGTGATGAGATTGACAACTTCTCCGGTGTTGAGGCTGTCGATACCGAGGTGGACTCCAAGAAACATCCCTCATCTTCCTCTCATGTACCTCCTAGTGCTGACAAGGGTAAGGGCAAGGTGAGTGAGGTTGGGATTCCTAATAGTACAACGGGTATGGGGGCTGCCTTCAGGCATGCTGAGCTCGTGAGTCCCATTGGAGTGGATCCTATTCTCATGGAAGCTCTTAGTGCTCGTTTTGGTTTTCCCCCTGGTGTTCAACCCTGGTGCCCAGATAAATTCACCCCATACGTTGCCCAAGTGCACAAAAGAGTTTGTTTCTTTGTGGCCCTTTCGAGAATGACCTTCATTTTTCTATGCACCCCTTCATAAAAAATGTTCTGCAGCACCTCAATGTCTGCCCTGCTCAGCTTTCTCCTAACTTCTGGAGTGTTTTAGTGGGTCTTTTAATTTTTTTTAAGAAGCATGGGCTTGGGACTCCCACCATTTCTCTGCCTATGGACCTTTTCAATGTCAAACTTACCTCAACTGAGGACTTTCTATATGTTTCTAGGCGGACCTCGTCTAGGCAGATCATCACACACCTCCGGAGCTCTCATAAAGGCTGGAAAAAGATTTCTTTTTCGTTGGGGGTGTCAACTGGGAATACAACCCTGCTGATAAAACAGACACTCTTGGGATTCCCAGAGCCTGGTCAGCCCCAGATAACTTAGGTGAGTTCTTGTCTGACTGAATTGCAGTTTGAAGATTTATAAGTTGTTTTCCTGACCTTTGCACTTTTGGTGTTCCTCCTTTCTTAGGCATTCGACCTGAACTCAGCGCTGAGGACAAACGGGTGAAGCTGAAGTTGGCTAAGTGTAATCCAGAGAGGTACTCTGAGCTCCTTAAACCCTGGGAATTAGAAAGGCAGGGATTCGGCCCTCATCCAATCCCAATTTTCTTTATCCGACCTGAGGGCGTAGAAGGTAATGTTCTTTCCTTTATTTAGTTTCATTGTTTTTCTCCCTTTCTTTTTTCCTTTCGACTAACTAGCTTAAATCAAATCTCTCAGGATCTTCTACGATGAAGCCTACCCCTGAGATGCTCTAAGCTAAGGTAGACCTATTAAAGAAGAAAAGCAAGGGTGGTACCAAGCGCAAGGCTGAGGGCAGTTCTGGTGGGAGCCCAGTTACTCGAGCTAAGATTCAGAAAATGGGTATTTCCTCTGCCTTTATCCAGAAGGTTCCACCATCCCCCCTACATGTTTCACCAGCCTTAGGACCTCCTTTCCCCCAAGGGACCCGACCTGCCACTGAAGATGTTCTTGGGCGAGACCGATCCTCCCCTTTTGCATCTGAAGTTGAGAGGGCCTTGGAGACTGTTCGTACTCTCCCTGGTTGTGCTATCTCTGCGTCAACCAAAGAGGCTTCCCAATCTCTTCCCACAGAATTCGTGGTAGGCAAAGGGGTCCTCCCGAAGTTTGAGAATTCCCTCATTACTAACATGAAGCGTGCTGCAGAGGCCATTGCCTCCATTATCCCGGAGTTTGACATTGATGCAGCCACTTCTGTACCCCTAGGAACCTATGTTTCCACTGCACTGTATGATTGTACCTCGGTGAGATCCTAATTTATCAAATTCTTTCTTTTTCCTTTGGTTGTTCTGCGCTCTTCCCTTTACACAAATTTTTCATACTTGTCTTCAGACCACCATTCAAATAAGTAGCTTGTTAAAGCGAATCCAAGCCCTGGAGGGGTCAATCAATGCTTCCAAAGCTTTTGAGATGAAGTGTACCGATCTGGCCTTTGAGAATAATGACCTTAAGGTCCAAGTATAGGAGTTACAAGAGCAAGTGGAGCAGCAGTCTTCCGTTGCCAAGTTCAGACAAGAGGAGCTCAGCAAGACTAAGGAAGACCTCCGGTCAAAAATTGATGACTGGATAGAGGAGAGCCAGAAGTCCCTTGATGCTCTAGCTTCCTTCAGGAACATGAAGAGGGAGTACGAGGTGCTAGCAGAGGCCAATGATGCTGTCAGGGAGGAGTTAGGGGCTACCAGGAAGGCACTGGAGGTGCAAGACATTACCATCCAGAAAAAGGATGAGCTGATTGCCCAGCTAGAGGATGACATTCTCACCAGGTGGGCAAAAGGGTGGATTACTTTCCAGGGTATAGCTGAAAGGACTTACCCTGAATTGAACTTTGACTTTTCAATTCCCCCTGAGGAAGAGGCCGAGGGGTTTGATGAAGAAGATGATGATGCTTCTGCTCCTCCTATTTTTGAAGATGTGCCCATAGACTCTGGAGGGCACATTCCTCTAGTTGGGATTTCAGATCAAGATGCTTCTGCCTCCTCAGGCATCTCTATTCCCCTGGCTGCTGAGCTTGCTTCTTCCTTCCCTACTGAGCTAGCCACAAGAGCCTTGGTTGAATCTAAGGTCCCTACCTCTTTGCTTGCTCTTGGCCCTCATGAAACTGCAACTGTTGCTGTGCCAGAAAGGTCGTCTGCTGAGCTGGAGAGCCCTTCTTCTATTCCTTGTGCTGAGACATCAGCTACTGCACTGTAAGGCCCTTCATCTACGCTCCCTTCAAAAACTTAGGATTTGTAGCTTTGGGCTAATTATCTCAAAATTGTAACATTTTGAAACAAAAATTTGAGAATTGTAGCATTTTGTATCTTTAATTTACAGCTTATAGCTCTCCTCATTTTCCTTTGCTTTTAACTTGTTGATCTACTCTTCCATCAATCAAATATGATATTCCTCAACTCTTTCTCCTTTACTTTAGGGGGTCATTCAGATCTCCTTGAAGTAAAAAGTTAGGAATAACTGCTGATGTGCTTAGCTGACCTTCCAGCTCCTCAGCCTGCTTCTGTCCAAACTCCAGCAACTGACCACTAGAGCTCTGACCTTACTTCATCCTCAAAGATTTAGGATACGAAGCCAGTTTTTTAAACTTATCAACTCATGGTTGTGACAATTTTAAACCAGGATGCAACTATGTAACTTCTATTGCGTAGTGCAATCTTCTCAACCCTTTCCCTCTCTCAGCAAATGGATAGAAGATTTGCATGACCAGTTTAGCATACACAGTAAGGGTCTAGTTTTTAGCTGTTTGAAATATAAAACAATGAGTACCTAAAGTCTTACCCTTAAGGAGCTTCCATTTGCTGACCTGCATAGCTGACTTGCTCCAGGACTGATCTTAAACAACCATGTTCTGTCTAGTGATTCTGATGTACCGAGGTCCTGGACTGCCATGGACCACACGCAAGGTGACAACCTGGAAGAGCATGCCTAGATGCAGTTGCTTGAGTGCATTGACTTCCTTATTTTTGACTTGCTGACCTCCCGATGTGTAAGATTTTGTTTTGACCTCTCTTTTATGCTCTGGACCCCTCCTTGGAGGTATGCTTGTTTTATCCCGAGGTGTCGTTAATGTCTGCTTTCAATGCATATCCTTCCTACCAAAAAGGTTCCTGCTTCCTTAATTTGGAAATTTAGAGACCCACCGACTTAAGGTTTCGTGTAATTAACAACTTCCTAAAAATCTGGGGTCCTCAAAGGATTTCTATAAGTACTGGACATCACTTCCCTCCGAGTATCCCTTCGTTATTCTTGAGGGCTTAACGTCTTCTAATTCCTTTTCTTCTTTTTTTTTTTGCTTGAATCCACTATGTTTGCCCCTTTTTTCTGCTCTATTTCAAGAGCGAACCTCCTTTGGGGTTGAGTGGATGTGACATGCTCGCTACTTCGTTTCCTCGGTGGTGACGTCCCCTGATTTGGAGAGGATAAGGAAAACATTCTTTCTCGATTTGGAGTTACCTCTATGTGCTCCAAGCTCCGATGAACCCTGTAATTACCTTTCTCCTGGGAAAACATGCTTCTTTGAAGCAGCTTTGGAGTTAGGCCTGCGCCTTCCCATTCATCCTTCTATTGGATTTATTCTGGCCTATATCGGCTTGTGTCCCTCTCGTCTTTCACCCATGGGATGGGCTGTCATGATCAGTTTCTTCCTCTTCTGGCGTCTGCGAGATAATAACGAGTTTCCTACAGTTGCAGAATTTCTTTACTATTTTGACATTGAGGAGGATGAAGTTCTATGCTTCATCCGCTTTTGGTGGAGAGACTTCAGGCTACGTCGTTTAGTGTTTAATCTCCCCTCTCCTCCTTCAGCATGAGCCCAACGCTTCTTCTTTACTTCAAGTGACTCGTGGAGGTCTTCCGAGGTGGGCACTAGGGAGTGTAAAGTCCCTCGATCTTGGAAGAGCTATTCTTATCCAGGTGAAAGTGACGAGGGTCCCTCTCTTGGGATCAAATTTTTATGATGCTATTTGCTTATTATTATTATTATTATTATTATTTTGTGTGTGCAGATGTTCCTGACCTGAACTTGCTTGAATTGATGAGGACAAAACTAATGACCCAAGCTGAGCCCGTGTCCTTTTCTGAGCTCATGACATCAGACAATCTATACTTGTTTAGTGCTGCTGCAGCTGAGCAAGACTTTCCTTTTTTTCCTGAACCCGACTCTTTTTCTTTGAAATTTGATAAGAGCGAAGACATTAGAACTCCTTCGAAGAGGCGCAAGAGGGATGGTTTTTCCTCCCCTACCTCAGACTCTGCCCTGGGGGAAGTTCTATTCTCCGCTGCTGGGAAAAAACTGATGGATCTTCTGTCATCAGCTGATAAGGAAAGGGATGGTCTGAAAGAGGAGAACCTTCGTCTGTAGGAGAGGATAGCTGAGTTGGAGAGACGACTAAGAATTTTGCTCTGATTGATTTCTTGTAACTGCTGAGGTTCTGAAAACCTCAACTTTCTCATATTTGCTGCACATCGTTAACGATTTGTGATTTGAAGTTGTTTTGTAATCACTGATGTTTTTAAGCTCTGTGACTTTTGATGAATTCATCGTGAACCCTAAGGTTCTTATCATGAATCGATGAGTTCATCGTGAGCTCTAAAGCTCTTTTTGTGAACTAATGAGTTCTTCGTGAGCTCTAAGGCTCTTTTTATGAATTAATGAGTTCATCGTGAGCTCTAAGGCTCTTTTTATAAATTGATGAGTTCATCGCGAGCTCTAAGACTCTTTTTGTAAACTAGTGAGTTCATCGTGATCTCTAAGGCTCTTTTTATGAATTAATGAGTTTATACTGAGCTCTAGAGCTCTACTTATGAACTAATAAGTTCATACTAAGCTTCAGGGCTCTTCTTATGAACTAATAAGTTCATACTGAGCTCCCCGGCTCTTTTTATGAATTGATGAGTTCATATTGAGCTCCATGACTCTTCTTTTTCTGCGTGATCATAAGGATAGATGACTCACAGACTTGCTATATATTTTCTTCTTTTTTAAACAATGGTTCATAATACAAGACAAACTTACTGAAAAAATTTCCTAAGATATTCTGCATTCCATGAATGAGGCAAGAGTTTCCCTTCTTCCGTTTGTAACTCATAATTTCCCGGTCTAATCACTCGAGAGACTATGCATGGACCTTCCCAGTTAAGCCCCAATTTTCCATGAGTGGGATCCTTTCTTGCCAGCAGAAGCTTCCTCAGCACCAGATCTCCAACCTTGAAACTCCTATGCTTGACCTTCCTGTCGTAGTACCTAGTTGCCTTCCTTTGGTAGCTCTTTATGTTGTTCAATGCTGCCTCCCTCTTTTCTTTCAACAGATCCAAACTTAGCAGAAGGGAATTATCATTGTTTTTCTCGATTGCTAATTTTGTTCTGAGTGAAGGGAGCCTAACTTCCACAAGCGTCACTGCCTCAGAACCGAAAGCTAAAGCAAATGGAGTCTCTTGTGTTGTCGACCTAGTGGTTGTCCTATAAGCCCATAGTACTTCTGGGAGGTGCTCCACCCATTTACCCTTTAGATTGTCCAACTTGGTCTTCAGGGCGGACTTTACTGTCCTAATCGTGACTTATGCTTGTCCATTAGATTGAGGATGAGCTGGGGCAGAAAAATAATTCTTTATTCCAAGCTCGACGCAGTAGTTTTTGAACTTCGGGTTGTCGAACTGCTTCCCATTATCCAACACAATTGCTCTTAGGATCCCAAATCGACAGATTATGGATTTTCAGGTCAAATTCTGAACCTTTTGTTCTGTAATAGCTGCTAAGGGCTCTACCTCTGCCCACTTGGTAAAGTAATCCACTCCTACAATTGCAAACTTGCATTTTCCCACACTAGTGGGAAGAGGTCCTAGTATATCTAGACCCCACTGTTGAAATAGCCAAAGGCTTATCACTGGGGTCAGGAACTCTGGTGGACAGTGAGGGATGTTGGCATGCATCTGGCAAGCCTTACATTTTTTGACCAGGTCTGTTGAATCCTTGAGCAAAGTGGGCCAGTAATACTCCTGCCTTAATGTCTTTTCTGCCAAAGCCCGAGCTCCGATGTGATTGCCACAGACTCCTTCGTGAATCTCCCTGAGTATATAATCAGTGTCCTAGTTCCCCACACATTTGAGAAATGACGCTAAAAAATCTCGTCTGTACAAGTTTTCCTGTAAAATGAAAAATCTAGCTGACCTGGTTCTCAGCTTTGCTGCTTCCTTGTTGTCTTCCGATAAGGTCCCGTTTTGGAGATACTCCACGATGGGGTCCATCCAGCTTGATGGACTCTGCATAGGAAAAACTTCTTCATTCTCAATACACACAATTGGTTCTGCCAGATGCTCCACGAGGATCGACCTGTCCAATTTTTCTTGAGTAGCTGTTGCCAACTTTGCCAAAACTTCTGCTCTCAAATTTTCAATTCTAGGGACATGTCTAATCTTTACTTGCACAAATTTCTTGATCAATTCTTACACCTTCCTAAGATATAGTACTATTTTCTCACCCTTTGCCTCGTAATCTCCCTCTATCTGTTTCACCACGACTTGTGAGTCATTGCAGATCTCCAGTTGCTCGGATTCCATTGAATAAGCTAAGCTAAGTCCTACTACGACTGTCTCATACTCGACTTCGTTGTTTGAAGCTTTGAATCTAAATCTCAGTACGTATTCAACATCTATCTCATCGGGGGAGGTCAGAATCAAACCAGCTCCACTACCCTGAGCATTGACAGCTCCATTTACTAAAATTTTTCACGTGGGGAGGTCAGGTACTAACTGTCATGTCTCTGCAGGTATCCCAGTTGTGAATTCTGCAATGACATCTGCCAATACCTACCCCTGAATGGCTATCTTTGGCTTGTATCTGATGTCAAACTCGCTAAGTTCAACGGCCCATTTAACCAGTCTCCCCGATGATTTTGGCTTGTGCAGCACCTGGTTCATTGGTTGATCTGTTGGGACTTCGATAGTATGAGCTTGGAAGTAGGGTCTTAGCCTCCTGGCAGTTGTCACTAAGGCTAAAATGAGTTTTTCCATTTTAGGATACCTTTCTTCTTCCCCCCTCAGAGCTCGGCTACAGTAGTAAACTGGTTGCTGAGCTCTGTCCTTCTCTCTTACTAACGCTGCGCTAGTTGAGAACTCTGAGACAGCCAGGTAAAGGGTAAGTACTTCTCCTTCTAATGGACTTACCAAGACAAGTGGGGAGCTCAAGTATTCTTTCAATGCTTTGAAGGCTTCTTCACACCGAGCATACCATTGAAAAGCTTTCTTTAAGACTCGAAAGAAGGGCTGACACTTGTCGCTTGATTCGAAAATGAAATGACTCAGGGCAGCTATTCTCCCAGTTAAATGCTGTATTTCCCTCGTGTTAGAGGGAGGCTGCATATCCAACACTGCTTTTACCTTCTCTAGGTTAGCCTCTATCCCTCTGCTATTAACTATGAATCCCAAAAATTTTCCTGCTGACACCCCAAAGGCACACTTAGCAAGGTTGAGCTTCATCTTGTATTCTCTTAGGACCTGAAATGACTTTGCTAGGTGCCTAATGTGGAGTTCTGCCTTCAGTGACTTGACCAGCATGTTGTCAATATAGACCTCCATGGAGGTTCCAATCTATTTTTGAAACATCTTATTCACCAGGCGCTGGTAAGTGGCTCCTGCATTTTTTAAACCGAAAGACATCACTTGATAACAGTACGTCCCTTGCTCGGTTATGAACGAGATTTTCTCTTGGTCACTGGGATCTATCCTAATCTGATTGTACCCTGAGAAGGCATCCATGAAGCTGAAGAGCTCATGTCTCGCAGTGGCATCTACAATCAAATCTATCCGGGATAAAGGAAAACTATCTTTCGGGCAAGCACGGTTGAGGTCTGTAAAGTCAATGCAAAGACGCCATTTGCCGTTTGTCTTCGTGACTAGGACTACATTGGCTAGCCAGACTGGGCAATCCACTACTCGAATGGCTTTTGCGTGAAGGAGCTTACTGACCTCGTCGTTGATGACTTTCTGACGCTCTGGGGCGAAGCTCCTCCTCTTCTACTTAATGGGCTTACATGCTGGATTCACGCTGAGCTTGTGAGTGATGACAGAAGGATCAATCCCTTTCATGTCCTTTTGCTTCCATGCAAAAAATTCCTTGTTCCTTTTAAGGAATTGGATAAGGATCTCCTTGCTCAGCTTGGATCCAACGTAAACAAGATGTTCTGGCTCCTCATCGATTTGAACAGGTTCCAGTTCTTCTGATGGTGTTGGCCTGGTCTCGAGTTCATCCCTCATGTCAAGCTCATCCAATTGGATGCTCTTAACCTCCTTATTTCTCATGGATGCCATGTAGCATTCCCATGCTACGCGCTGGTCTCCTTGGACCACTCCAACTCCGTTTTCTGTTGAAAACTTCACTACAAGGTGATAGCCAGAGGGAATAGCCCTTATAGAATTGAGCGAGGGTCTTCCAAGGAGCATATTGTATGCTAAAGGTGTGTCAATCACTAGAAATTTCACAACTGTAGTAGTCTGACAGGGTGGGTCACCTAAGGTCGAGATGAGCTGAATTGACCCTAGGGGCAACACCATTTTTCCTGAGAATCCCAATAGGTGGACACTTACTGGTTCAAGCTTTTTATTTCCTATATCTATTTTGTCAAAAGTAGAAGCAAAAAATGATGTCTGTCAAGCTGCCATTGTCAATTAAAACACGATGGATAGTCCTGTTGGCCACCACAGCTCTTACCATCAATGGGTCGTCGTGGGGATGTTGGCAGCCCTCCAGATCTGAATCTAAAAAAGTGATAATTGTGTCTAAGTGTAGAGATTTAGACACAGTATATAATTTGGGAGCTTCTGTGGCTTTGATTTTTTGCAAGTGGGCCTTTCTGGCAAACCTGGATCCTCCTCCTCCGGCAAATCCTCCAGATATCACTCTGATCTCCCCCATAGGTTGCTGGTGTGGCTCTGGTGATTGATGCTGAGGGGGTGGGGTGGGAGAGCTCGATTTTGATTATCATTGGCCATATAGCGTCGCAACTGCCCTCGCCGAATTAGAAATTCTATTTTCCTCTTCAATTGGATACAGTCGTCGGTGTGATGACCATGGTCTCTGTGGAAGTCACAATACTTCGTAGGATACCTTTTTGTCGGGTCTGCTTTCATCCGGGTGGCCACCTTAAAAACTTCTCATTTTGCACCTCATACAGTATCTGAGACACTGTAGCAGTCAAGGGGGTGAGCTGTCGGGGTGCATACCTCGGTTGTAGCTCTGGTTGTGGAGGGCCAAGGCGATCCCTAACATTTTTCCTTCTCTTTGGGGAACGCTCTCTGTCTCTTCTTGGAGACCTGCCTCGTTCTCTTTCCTTTCTGGGACTTTGTTCTCTCTTCTTTTCTTCCTTCCCTTTCTCTTTTCTCGACGAAGAGCTCCCGACCTTGGAGAGGAGTGCTTCCTCACCATTTATGTACTTTTCTGCTTTGGCAAGCACATCCGCCATACTAGCCTGGGGGTTCTTTGAGATAGAAAACATAAGGTCTTTTGACTGAACCCCTAGACCTACTATGAAGGTTGTAATAGTAAATTTTTCGTCTGGGACATTCACCTTCATAGATTCTGAGTTGAACCGTTGGACATAAGACCGTAGGTTCTCATCAAGTCCCTGTTTCACATTTAACAAATGGTAGCTTGATTTCCTATAGGTCCGAGCTCTAATGAAGTGGGACACAAACGAGATTGACAGCTCTTTAAAAGAAGAAATCGAGCCGAGGGGGAGAGTCTTTTGAACCATGCTAAGGCTGAGCCTTTCAGGGTGATAGCAAAGGCCCTGCATCTCATTGGATCTTGATATCCATGCAACTCCATTTGATTTTTGTAGGTGTTGAGGTGGTCCACGAGATCTTTTATCCCATCGAAAGCATCCACCTACGGCATTCTGAATTTAGGTGGGAGAGGGAAATGTAGCACCCCAGCAGTGAATGAGGATTCAGTTTGTTGTACCAAGGCATCCATAGTGACTAGGGCCTTGTTCTTCACTGCCTCCTTCATCTGGCTGAGCTCTTGCTGGATGTCTTTGAAACGTTGCTTCCAGTGATGTTCTCTTCTCTCCTGTTGATAAGGGAAGAAGTTGCTCTTCTCCCCTTCCTTATACTGACTTTGCACTTCCTCGTTGTATCCATTCCTAGGGGGTAGTCGAGATTCTTGCCCGAAGGTCTGGCTATTCCCTCCCACCTCATTAATTTCTCTGAGGGAGTCGAGATGCGGTTGCTCTCTTGGTGGTGGGTTATTCTGGCCTCCTTAGGCCGGTCGTGCCTCCGGTGGGCATTGTAGGAGCTTTAAGAGCTCTTCGTTCTGTTTTATTAAACATTCATTGACAAGACGAAAGGCCTCCATCTCATTATTCATGGGAAGGCTCCCCATGGGGGGATTTTCTTCTTGAGCGTTTTCGGGTTGCCTGTTATTTGCGGTTTCCTGTTGATCTTGCATTCGTAGAGAATTGGTCTGATTTCGGCTCATGTTTCGCGTTGATACCATCAATCACTAAAAAATTAGCTTTATTTGTAACAGAAACAATCGTTCCCAAAGACGGCGCCAAGCTGATGGTGTATTTCAACGTGATGAGAATTTGTGATGACGAGTAAATAAAAGAAAATAATATTGAAATTGTTGGGATCTGAGCTACTAGACTTGAGTGAATGATATTGAGAATTGCCGGGGAATTGAAGAATTAACACAGTAGGAATATAGTGGTTCACCAGCTCGGGAGCTCGGTTAATCCACTTTTTAAGGGAGACTCTTGCTCCTTGTCTTTCTATAATGATGATTGCAAGAGTAAAATGACTAGTTTTTGTCTCTATGGTTCCTCTCGTTCCTTGGGGGCGTTACATAGTATTTATAAGGCTGTTCCCTATTCAGTGGGATTTTAGTCGAGATTCTTGCCCTTATTTCGTAGGGTTCTCCTTGATTATAGGAGAAGATCTTGGTTGGTTGCGATTAGGTGCCTCGATTATCGCTTCCTAACACTTTTAGGAACCTCTCGTGATCTTTCAGCTGTTGCCTTAGTTGTCATTGCCCTTGCTTATCTCGAAGGGACTTCCAGCTCTACTCTTTCGAGTTCCGTTCGTCTAATCTGACCTCCTGGGCTGAGCTGACTTTCTGAGCTGGTGTTTGAGATTTATTTTGAGGTATCATCATGTTCTAAACTCGTTTGGGCTGCAATGATTAGTATCGAAATTTGAGGTAATAGTCGGTGTAAACTTTTACACCTTATAATAAAAAAAATTAAAATAACAAAACTAGTCTTTTATGTAAATTTCTTGTTTAGATATTAACATAAAATAAAAGCTGCTCGACTAAATTGACTTCTTTCTTCTTTCTTCTTTCCTGTTAGTTGTCGGTAGTCATCTACTCTATACCAATCATATAAAACCTAACAAATGTAAATATTCTTTAAAAAGATGCCTTCTTTGATCAAACTTGAGGGACACTCACCCCGAACCCACACAAAAAAATAGAAAATAAGATGAATAATAATGATTTGCCCTATGATTTTCAGATAATTATGGTTGTAGGTCAATTACCAGTTTGCCCAAAATAATAAATGGAATATCAAGTTTATTTCTTCCCATTATCTTCTCCATTATATTTTTGTTTCTCTATTTTTTTTAATGACAAATCATTTAACTGGCTTGGTTCCTCTCTCATACACTCCAAACTATTTATAATTAGAGAAATTTAAATATAAAATAGAAAAAAAATTAAATTCTTTTTTTTTTTTATGATAAAAAATTTTTCAAGTACACTTTATCTTTTATCACTCTCACACATATCACGAAACATTACCGACAACTCCACCCTAGTGCTGACACCTTAAACCACCCCACCACCCAACAGCAAACACCCACACTCTCTCTCTCTCGTGGGTAGTGCTCGGATATTTACCATGACCATACAGGTCAGTTGTCCATGGCCCATGGTATTCTTCTAAAAAAGCTCGAAATCCGATGACCCAAAAGTTCCCGTATGTTAGCCGATCATTTCATGGATGGCCTAAATTGATATTGGCCAAGAGTTTGATACGACACACAGGAAAAATGTTCATTGAGACTGTCTCCCCTAAATTTAACTCTTGCTCGTGGAGAGTAGACTTTGCGTGTGAGCTCAAGTTGGCTACCGGCTCCAAATCTAAATGGGTTCGATTGATGGAGGTTCCTGGGTTATTAAAACAAAAAATGAGAAGCCCCACCTAAGTCTCAAGGAGCACATCAGTAAGCAGAAAGGTGAATTTGTTACCATGTTTAAATAGCAGGCTAAGTGATTGTATTTGTTAAAAGCATAGAAATAATTATGTCTTTCCGAGTTACTAAAACTGGGCAGTTTTTGAGTGACATAAACAAATAGGGAACAATAAATGCAAATCTATATCTACATGAAATTCTCATTTTGTTGAGTGCATTCATCCACCTACTTTTACATGTTCAAAACAAAAATCTACCTACTTTTATGGTTTGATTTCTCCAAACTTGTTTTGGTCAAGAATGACGTTAATGTCATTTTAGGAACTATCTAAGATGTAATTGACCAAGTTGGAGAGTCTGAATTCAAGGATGGTAATAACTCACAAGATTATTTTTAGCAAGTAACTTTATTGACATATGCAATGTGCGTGTTTTAAAGCTATTTTTGTTTATATATTGATGATTTTCCCTCTTGAAAGAGGGCTGACTCGACTCGAACTCAAGTCGTTTTTTAAAAGAGTTTAAAAAAGCTTTTATTCAAATTTGTAAACATAATCGAGTTACTCTGGCTCAATATGAGTTCAACTCATTTTGGGCATAACTTATTTTTTAAACGAATCATATTTGAATAAATTTTTAAACTTAATAAAAAAAACAAGCTTAACAAATTCGCCTAGATCAACAACTTCACCCCAAAACTAGGGTTTAACTCTGATTTTTTTTTGTACACGTATCATAAATATATTTGCGACAAACTTTTAAATTTTTATAACACCATCAGTAGGTTGGTTTTACCCGAGTAGATACCAAATCCATTCTCCAGTTATTAACAGTAACAAATTTATCCCGGTAATTAAGGATTGGATACAAAAACTTACAACTAGACAAAGAAAGAAGTAATGCAATAAAGCCAAAGCATTTTCCTTAAAATAGGTACGAAATTTCCATGTGAGAAGAGAAGGAATATCATTAGTTGCCATTCAATTATTGAAACACTTTCCATACAAAGGAATAACGCAATAATCCAAATTGGATATAAAAATCATACTGCTCATCGACGTCTTTCTAATCTTCAGATTCTTCCTAATTTCTTTTAATTTTAATTTTAAAGTGCCAAATACACACAATTCTATTCAGTTTTTTGAAATTCAAAACGGTGTTTAACCAACTAGTTGCAGTTAACGCAGAAAACGGATTCCAAAAATTCAAAACTCTTTCGAAAAATTCGTTTTCCAGTTACAAACCTCCTTTGGAATTTCAGTTATCCTATCCACTGTGTGTGTGTGTGTAACAGAGCGAGTTTTTGAAGAGGAGAGAGAAAAGAGTGTAAACACAAAAGAGAGAGAGACGAGAAAAAGCATATGATGAATGGAAACGTACTGGTATTTACAAGTAGTATCACTACTTAACAAATAACTATTTCTCGAAAACCTCCACATTCCGTACATTAAATCATTACCAAATACCGATAATCAAACCCCAACACACCTCTCTTCATTGGGTAACTAATCAAACCCTCTCAACTTCCCTCGAAATGGGTAACGTCATCACCACCATCATTCAAAGAGTACTTACTCAACTAACAGAGGTAATCTCGTTGGAACAACCATCGGAGTTGTCCCGGCCACCGGCTTCAACGGCGGCGGCAGCGGCGACAGTGGCAGATCCGTTCCGGATGAGAAGTTCTTCAACGGCGCTTCGTCATGGTGTGAATCATCATACCCGTCTTCGAAATTCAAAGAATAGCTCAACGGGTCGTACCTGAAATCAGTCGACGAGTGTCTCCGGCGGTGCTTTCCTGTTCGACTGAAAATGTTCCGGCACTTGTCTTTGATCTCCGGGAACTCCTGTCTCAGCCATGTCGAGGAGGCCCTTAGGAGAGTAGTGGTTTTGTCAGAGGAGGAAGAAGACGATGATGATGACAATGATGGCTGCAGTTGTTTGTGGGTATGGAAACAGCAAGACAAGCAGAGGGTTTGTTTGAGCTTGTGCTTGAAGGATGGAGGAGAGGAGGGTATTGCTCCGTCGTCCATGAGAGAGAGAGAGAGACAGAGAGGGTGATAGTGAGTGACATAGACAGAGTTGGGAGGTGGCGGATTTATTTGTGGGGGGGGGTGGTGGACGGGGGAGGGGAAAATGAAAAGACGGATATGGACACGGATACTGCGCGCTTATTACGAGGAGAGAAAACGTGGGATGTGAGAGCGGTTTCAATTTAGACCGGATTTGAAGGGATTTTTGATGGTGTTTCTTGTCATTTAAGTAGCTTTAACGGGGTATCAAGTGTAATTAATTGTGAAAAAAATCCCCAACTATATTGCTCTGTTCGATAGAAAACATGAAAATAAGAAGGATGAAAAGTAGGAGAGATATACTTTTTATGAAAAATAGGAAGGATCCAAAGTAGGAGGATATATTTTTTTTTTTTTGTGTTTTTTTAGATGAATGGAAAAAAAATAATTTTTTTTGTGCCAGTTAAAAATTAATAATTTTATTTTCTATTCATCAAATTAAAAAAGGAAAGAAAGTGTATCTCTCCTACTTTTCATCATTTTCACCAAACGAAGAATAAATGTTTTGTGCATTATTGTGATTTTTGATTCATGGTAGGTTGGTATAATACCATGTCAATAAGGGAGAAAAAAACCACAATAAATCAAATATTTATTGCATTGTCGTCCCAAAAAAGGTGAATGGGGCTATAAGAGAATCTTAAACATATGCTTCAAATACTTAAAATAGACAAATTCTAACTAACCAAAGCCCAAAAACAACACTCAAATAGATTATGTTGATATGTTGTAAAATAGATTTTTGCTATTTAGAGCATCACTGTTACAATATGTAAACATAATATATATTATTTTTTCTCTTTTTCTCTCATTTCTTCCATTCTCTCTATTTCTTTCTTTTACTATTTCCAAAAAAATATAATAAAAAATGGATGATAAATAATATTTAAAAAGAATAGTTAAAAAATATAAAAAATCTGTTGAAGTGTGTATTGAAAAAGTGAATAGCTAAAATAGCTATTATTGTTAGAGATACTCGAAATGAGGAGTAAATATTGGGTGGAAAGGTGACACCACGTTATCAATATCACTTGATGGTACCAATTAATCTATAGTATTTATAAATGTTAGCATCAGCAAAATTTTTTTCATTTTTGATTTTATCCTTAATTATTATAATAAAATCAATTTTACCCACTTATATACTTTTATTTAATTTTTATTTTTTACTTTTATTTGACTTTCAACTTATTTTAAATTCTTTTATAAGGATTTATAAATTCTTTTGAACTCATCAATTAATAATATAATTACATAAATTTTTTATATCTATATGAATAAAAAAATTCCTATATATATTAAATTTTTATACACATGCAGTTATTAGATTGAATTTTATAGTCAAATACAATAATATAATAATATTATAAATGATCTAATCACTCTATTTAATAAAATAAAAATTAATAATTTTAAAATATAATTAGATGTGTAAATACTTAAAAAAGTTGGAGAGATACTTAAATAAATGATAAATTAGGTATTTAAAGATTTATAGAATAAATTAATAATTAAATTTAATACTAATTTATTTAAATTAGATGTGTAAATGCTTATTATTTAATTTAATTATATATAATTCACGTGTGTTATAAAAATAATTATTTAAAATTTTTTTCGTGCAACGTATGTTATGCATTGCTAATAAAATAAAACGGCATGGTGAACCCCATTATTCTATGGTTAGTAAGATGTCGATGCAAATATTCAATTTTTTGCATCGACAAATAGTGCTGATGCAAATAATAGAATATTTGCATCGACGTACAATGTTTGCACAAATAATGGAGTATTTGCATCCGCACTTAGCGGACACAAAAAAATATCCGAGGCAAAAACTTAGGTTTTTTTGAAGTACCAACAATAGGATTGATAAACCCTACTGTTCCAATATGCCAAATATTAAATAAGGTGAATATTAGTAGTTATTAAAACAATGAAGTATATAAAGTACACTTAGTATTTTATCACTAGTTGGTGACACTGGTGACATTGATGATGTAGTGTCACCGTTATACCCAATATTTTCTCATAAATGAGACAGGTAAATTGGTTAGTAGGTTGTTGAAATTAGTGTTGCAATATATTTTGAATTGAATGATAGCTAACTCCAAATTAAAGTAAATTTATAAATTTTATATTTCGAGTTTAATCCAAATGTAGCTTCATACATGAATCTTTTAGTTAGGGTACCACATGCATTTAAATATATGAATTAGGATTATAAAATATAGATTGCAAGTTAATTTTAGTATTCAGGTTGAAAATTTTTGGGTTGTTTAGTAACATTTTTGTTTTCGTGTCTTTAAAAAAATAAAAAATATAGACAATTTTTGTCTCTGTTTTGTGGTAAATATTGAAACAGAAAATATGTTTTGGAGTTATTTGTGTCTACCAAATTATGAGAATAAAAACAAAAAACATGTTTGGTAACTACTTCAAGTTTTATCCTAAATATGCTTTATAATATATTATGGAACAAAATACAAATCCAAAAATTCCTTAACAACATATCCACTAATTCATCAAAATTCATGTACACAATTCTTTCCAAATGGATGGTTAATTTTTTGAAACAAAAGAATAGAAGATCCTTCATCCCCAAAGCAAAAGAATACATTGTAATTTCACATTCTAAAAAGATCAAAAAGAAACCAGCAAGCTCAGCACAACAACAACAAACAGCAAGCTCAACACAGCAGCAACACAAAAGCTTAACTAATCAATACTCAGATCATATTGTGCTGCAACTCTAGCCGTGTATGGAAGATTTGAGCCATGTAGTGCTCCTCTATTTCATCCTTAATCCCCATTGTGCTAGTTCATGTGTCAGGGTGTTGGCTCCTCTTGGATTGAATTCCATTTCCCAGTCAATGTGTTGTGCAAGTAGGAATACTAAGTCTAAGATAATGGGGGAAATTGTCCAATGAGACCTTATATTGTTTAGTACCACTGCATGAATTACCCTCTTATAGTTTCCTTCTACGATCAAATGATTCCATTGTTTAGCATGTGCCCACAAAAGGCACCTTGGTGAGTAGTCATTACTTCAGCCAAAAATAGTTCTTTAGGTTCGCAGGATAGACATACCCAAAATCAAATATGAAAATTCAAACCCATAATTGTAAATTCATAGCCATACCCAAAATCAAATACACGCACATGAGATTGTTGCTTTCAATGGCTTGACTGAGCCGAGACACATAGGCAAATCGACTGAGACACACGCGCACACACCCTCACTCATAAATCGACACACACACACAGACAAAAACACAGATCTAAGTTGTATATACATAGATCTATGTATATATATGCATATATATACATACATCAACAACAAGAAAGAGATCAACAGAGGGTTTCTGTTCGTCTACGTAGGCAGAGCACTATCGGTTCGTCTTTGAAGGCAGAACACTGTCACAGCAAGAGAGAGATCGATAGAGGGTTTTGGTTTGTCTTTGTAGGCAGAGCACCATTGGTTTGTCTTCGTCGTTGAGAGAGAGAGATGATAAGAGAGAGTCGTTGAGAGCTCTGGAGAAAAGAGAGTTGTTGAAAGTGGAGGAGAAGAGAGAGAGTTGATCTATGTGTGTTCTTCTTCGTCATCGTTGCCGAGAAGAGAGAAGATAATAGTAGGCAGAACTTTGTGAGTGGAAAAATGAAAAAAGACCCCCTATTTATACTTTGAGAAATGAACTTATCTTTTGTGATTAACAAGATTTGAAGTTGAGACCTTATTTAATCCAGAAACGCGTGTTTCGTGTTTCTGATATTTTTTGAAACACAATTTTTTTGTTCCCATTTTTTGGGCTTGTTTCCAAGACAACTAATATGAGACAAAAAAAAAAACAATTACCAAACATATTTTTGTTTTCATTTTTGACAAAAATTAAAAAAAAAACACAAAACAAGAGACAAAAACAATTACCAAACAACTCCTTAAGTTTCGTTTGCAACTTGAGACTAAAATTTGTGTTTGATTTTGGTTGAACTAGAACTAGTGTGTTCTAGTTGGGTTTGGTTCAAAAACCCCCATACCCCAATTTTAGTATATATCCAAATATGATTTGGGTTTGAATTTTTCTGTCAAAATTTAATTCAAATCATTGGAATTCTTTACGGGTGGGGCTATTCTCACTCTTCAAATCTCCTTTTTTCACATCATTTAATCCTCTTACTTCAAACTACAAAGTTCAACTTATTTATATTCACTCCATTAATGACTAAGTTCACTCTATTTGTATCCACACAAGTAAACTATTAATTATATATTATAAAAACCAAAACTAAAATAGTAATTGAAACGAAATTTCAATATTTTGTAATGATCTAGAATCTTTCGAGGCGTTTTGAAATATTCTGACATATTTTTACCAATGTCTATAATATTTGTAGAAGTTTTAAAATATTTTGGTATATTTCAACTAAAATTTTAAAAATAAATTAATTATTTTTTATTTAATTTTATTCTATTTTTAAAATATTTTCGTAATGAAATAATATACTGAAACAAAATTTTGATCATTGCCTATGATGATGTACAGAGTTAATTATGCATAATCAAATCAGTCGAGTGTATGATGTAAAGTAATTAATGAAGTAATTAATAATAAGAAATAAAGATTGAGTGGTTGAGATATGGGTGAACTAACTACTGAAGGCGGCAACAATGACCGAAAAACTCTATTAATGGGGAGAGAGAGAGAGAGAGAGAGTACGCTCAAGTTAAAGTGTGTGAGATCTGCCCCCATGTATAAAGGGGTTTACAATTTATAGGCTCGGAGACCTAGTTGAGTTGGTGACGTGAGAGTCAAGAAATTAGTTTATCGGGGAGGTTAGCTACAATTGAGGATGAACACAATCTTGAAGTAATGATTGTTCTCCCATGTGCGTTGATTTTTCCTAGACTCTTGAGCTTTGAATTAGATCAAGGCCATAAGCGAAGCCTAGCCTACCTCTTGATGATTTGGGTTCAACTAATGAATTAGACACAAGTCTAATATGAATTTGGGCTCGTCAACCTATATAGTAGGTAGAAATAAAATTGAATAAATTTGGTTTTTAATTAGTGAATATAGGCGGGTGGATTTACTAACTGATGGGGTGAATATAGATAGAGTAAATGTAGTAGTTTGAAGTAAGATGATTAAATGAAGTGAGAAAAGAGATTTAAGGATGTGAATAGCCTCACCCATTCTCTATACCCAAGTACCCGATATTTTGGATTGAGCTTGAGTTGACTTGTCTAAATTGTGCACGATAGGCAACCAATGTTCACTTTTCATAATTTGTGTCTTAGTTCTTTATGGTGCTCAAAATCAACTTACTCGATTACAGAACCGTTTGGAGTGTGGCCCAGAGGGAATGAGTATGAGCCTATATGGTGGAAAGCGTCCCAAGTGTTGAAGATGAAACAAAGACAGAAATATGAGTGGTTCATCTCAGCCGAAGGACTGATGTTACATCTATTGTAAGGGAGACTTTTGCTCCTTAGGAATTATATTGATTGGGAAAGAAAGTTGTTACAAGGGATTTGGCTAGAAGCCTTTTATAGGGTGTTTCCTAGGTTACAACTAGGTGGTCTCTTTTTCATATTTCACTACGCACAAAATGGTTTTGTACACCACCTATCAAGTGTGAATAATAAATGCAAGAAAAAAATATCAGAAGATGGAGAAACACAGACAATTTATAGTAGTTCGGTCAGCTCGACCTACGTCCACTCTTCAATGAATCTGGTTGTCGGGTATTTTATTAACTCAACAGTGTGGGAAGTAGAGAGTACAAGCTTTGAGGGAGAGGAGAGAGTCGTGCTCAGGTAAAGTATGATCTACCCCCCAAGTGTTGGTGGGGCTTACAATTTATAATCGCCCTCCTAACAGATTTGAGCAAGGTATTAGTAAGTAGTTTACTAGTTTGTTGGATCTAGCGAGCTCTTTTCAACATGCTAGGTAGTTGCGGTGCTCTCCATGAGATTCGGTCAAAGGATGAGGTGGGGTGTTGATCATCTCCAAGGGAGCGAGAATAAGGCTTTGGATGACCTTACTTGCTCACTTAGCTCCTTGAGCTATTGAGCTTGACTGGGCTGACCACACTGATGAGCTTGACCGGGTTAGCCACATTGGGTTGGAATCGCTTGATCTCTTAGAGTCGGACTATAAACTTGAACTGAACTTATAATATGAGTTGGGCCTTTGGGCTTGACCCATCAACTACATAATGGTATCATTTGCTATTTATACATCTTATTATTAAGGTTTTGTGGTGATTCCTTTCCTGATTGATTATGTGGTGCTCTCCTTATTTGTCCTATAGTTGATCTTGCCATTTATGATGTTTCACTGCTCCCACTACGCCTTAAATGGAATATGTGCGTCATTGCCACTGTCGGTTAATATTTGTTCATTAGGATTGTCAGGTATTGTACCCTTGTCTCCTGTCTACGTGTCGTGGCACGGCCATCTACGAACCGCCTGGTGCCGAGCTCCCAACTCTTAAGCGATTATTAGTACTGAGCTTATTTATGCCGAATTGACATCCATTCTGAGTTGAATTATTCTGGGCTTCCATTGAGCTAGGTTGTGGCCTAGCTCGGATCCAGTGAATACTACTTTGACAAGGTGCTTGGGTCGTCTTAGGTGAGCCAAAAGGGAGTTTTGGGCTCGAAAAGGAGACCCAAAATTAAATCTATCATCATTAGTTCTGTATACAACTTAGGAATTCATTTGAGAAGTCTTGAGTGTTTGAATCCATTGACATTACTGATATATGAAAAGAAAAAATCAACAATGTTGTTTTAGGTGGTTGAAAAAGTATGCTATAGACTATCGAGAGAGTTAAAGTTTGTTAAATTACTGTCCCAATTTAATAGACTTGGCAAATACTAAGTTTCATCATGTGATATAGGCACAAATGTGAGTTGAAATGGCAACGATATAAGAGAAACTTGTGTTTTTTTTTCTTCATTGTTGTTTCCGAGTGGGGCTGACTTGTAGACCGTATCCTATCTTTAATGTGGATCATATTAATATTAAAAAAAACTATGGGGTTACTCATTTGTAATTGTTAAAAGCTACAGGGGCAATCAGTATAATTTGTATTAGATTGATTGGATTTATTCAAAGTTGATCGTTTATTTGCACAAAACAATACATTCGTAAAGCGTATGAACTATGAAGTGGGAGAGCGGAATTACCTAATATGACAAAAAAAATAGTTTTTTTTTTAAAAAAAGAGAAATTTTTTACGTGCACGATTGTTCGTTGAATTCCTTTCAAAAGCTACTAAATTGATGCTTATTTTAATGGTAGATGTAAGATTACTAATTTTAAAACCCCTCTGATTGTTTAACAATTAAAACTATTTTAAAACTTCAATAATAAAAAAATAATATTTAATTTGACTACTTCTTTGAATTTCAATTATTTTTTGGAGTAAGAGGAACGGTTATTCATAATTATCGCTACAATTGGATCCAAATGGGTCCAAATTTTGTGCCGGAATGATTTGGACATCCTGCAACTTTTCAAATTTTATATCCTATAAAATTTCAAGTAATTTTAGTTAGAGCGATTAGATTTTTATAATTGAAAAGAATTATAACTAATAACATTGCAATAAAGGCCACTATCCAAAAGATCGCTGTTGTCCTCCATGTTCCTAATGATTCATATACTTAACAAAAAATCTCGATTTCTATGAGAGCCTATTTTTGAAGATTACACAACTATATGATTTGCAAAAGACGACCGACATTTATATATGTCTATTAAGTTGTTTTTTTGTCAAAGATTATATGATTATTTCCAGAGGACTGCTGTGTTGGGTTCCAAGTTAGCACTAGACAACTAACCAACCAAATTGTTTTGATCAATCTGGAAAAATGTTTTATCAATTGCATCTAGGGACGGCTTGAGTGTGTGAAACCCAGCAAGAAGAAAAAGGTTCCCTCATAATGAAATCATAGAGTTGTTACAATTTTTTTTTATGCTTTTTTGAAGTAGTGTTTGTTTTATTTATTATTTTTTGCATTTATGTTTTTTTGATTTCGGGTTTGTTTATTTTCTCCAAACTTAATCATATTTATTAGTAAATGTATACACACGTATAAATGTATTATTGCTATAGTAAGATGTATATAGATTACTAAGATGAATTAGTAAATAAATATATTTTTATGATAAAATTAATTTCTTTGCTTAAAATGGTACTTCAAAAATTATTAACAACATGGTATAGAAGGTGACGGAGAATATGAAGTAAAAGGTCTTGTTTATCTCCGATCCCGGATGGTGGTGAAATAGGGAATCAATTACTTATGCTCCGTTTGGTAGGAAGGATGAAAAGTAAGAAAGATACGATTTCCTTCTTTTGTGTTTGATTGGAAAATAAAAATTACTAATTTTTTTTTTTTGGTGCTGGCTAAGATTAGTGGTGACAATAGAGTCGAATCGTCTCGTGTCAGATTCGTGTTAAGTCATGATGAGTTTGTGTCGAATATTATTCAAATCTAATTTAACTCATTTAACAAATTGTGTCGTGTTGAGTTGCGAGTTGATAAATTTATTTTCGTATCGAGTTCGAGTCGTGTCATCGTGTTCAGTCGAAAATTTTCACCTTTAGTTAAGATGGAAAAAATATTTTTTTTAAATTAAAGTTTTTATTTTTTTTATTTTTTATTTTTTTTAAATTTTTTAAAATATGTATACATATTTTACCATTGTATTTTTATATGAAATTAATGTATACATAAGATATATAAACAAATAAAATACATCTCAACACAAATAGTTAACTTTTCATTCACTTTCCTTTCGATTTTAGAGGGATTGATTTTTGTGAGTTGAAAAAAAAGTTAATTCATCCACTTTTCCATCCTTCCTACTTTCCTTCCTTACCAAACATGATGTTTTATTTATCTCTCCAACTTTCCATCTTTCAACTTTCCATCCTCCCACTTTTGCATCGTACCAAACGGAGCATTAAAAATTTAAAAAATTTTCGAGAAAAAATTATTCTACTACTTTTGAGAGTTTATCCCCTTAAAACCATTTTTTTTTCTTTCTATTTTCTCCAAAGGCTTATCAAAAGAATTCGTCCCCTAAAAACAAAATTTTATAATTCATCTTTAATTATGATGATGCATAAACTGATATTGCGCAAGATCAACAGTTGAGTATATGTAAGGATATAATTAATAAGTAGTGAGTAGACAATCAATGACAAAACAATAAATAAGAGTAAACAAACAGATTTATAGTGGTTCGGTTCGAGTGACCTACTTCACTCTCGGAAACAGTAGTGGTGGCCGGAGATCTTTATTGACAAATAAAAGTTACCGAGAGAATTACAATGCCTTGGGAGAGAAGGGCAATGTGTGTAAAGACGTGTGTAGAGGTTTTTTAGGTGATGACCTTTATGTGGAGAGGACTAACATTAAATAGGTTTTGGTAAAGCGGTGAGGCGGAGACGTGAGGGAGAGAACTTTTTTTATTTTAATAAGTACAAATAAGGTAAGATTAAATCTTCGTGCGTATCCCGATATTCTCTCTTTCGTGCTCCTATTCAATCGGAGGAGGATCCAATGCTTGGACTTGAGTTAGTGGGTGCTGGATTTGAATTGGAGTATTAGAGTCAAGAGGGTGAAGGACTCTGCGAGGTAACGCAGGAGAGGGAGCATGGGACAAAGGAGGGAGAGATTCCCTTGGGGTGTCCCCTCGAGGATGTCCCACTTGAACTCCTCTTTGACTTTGACTTTTCCTTAACTTAAGTCCTCCTTGACTGGTTGACATAGGCTCCGAGGTGACGTGGGTCTCTTTTGATTAATTGCGTCTGGCCCAATTAATTTTGGATTCATCAAATTATATCTCTATATTTTTTGTATTGTTGAAATTGCAATCTGCACATATCTATGAATGAACTCACACGGGTACTATGAAGAGCTCGAAGTTGAGCCGATTCGTGAATAACGCAAGTTTTTATAGTAGTTGATGGTTACCGATGGAAATCTGTTAACAATGCTAAAACATTGTCATTGTGCGTGCAAGATCCTGCACAATATAAAAAGAACGGGAACAGATCTCTCCCTTGGTGAACTTCGGGTGGGCGGGTTGAGTGAACAAGCACGCTGCTTGGAACAGCCTGCCAGGTACGGTAATAACCCGGAACGGCAACGGGAGATCCTGGGAAAGGAAGAACGATCTGGTGGGGATGAAAGGGGTTCCTGGAACAGAGAAGGACAAGTTAGAAGGGCGCCGGAGTGTTTTCCGGCGTATCCCCTCCGACGGTCTAGTCAGTATTTGAGAGAGAGAGGAAGGAGAAAACACTGAGAAAGTGTATTGTAGTAGAGAGTTTGTGATTGCATACTCGTTTTGCCTTTTACAAGGAGTATTTATACCTTAAAAGCTCATGATTGATGTCAGTGTGGTCAGTAGGTGATCATTAGGCACAGGTAGCGTGTGCATTGATTCTGATGAGGAATGTCTTCTCTAATTGACTGCTCGGGGTCCCGAGCAATCAATGCTGAGTCGTCGGGATGCCGACGGTACAATATGCTCCTCTCGGGGAGGATGCAATAAATGCTCTGTAATAGGAGCATTTATTGCCTATCATTTCTGAGCCTTACCGCATTGAATGCGGTCTCATCAACAGAAGGGTGCAATTAATTGTTTGCTTTCCCAAGCCGTGTGTCAGCAACGGCATGCGGCTTGTCTGTCTTTGATGTGACATCATTTGCCACGCGTCCATCCCCTATTGGTTGTGACCTCTGTATTCCAGTATGTTCTGACATTACTTGTGTAAGACGAGGTCATGATGAGCAGCCTAGACTAGCCTAGGCTAGTGACCTATACGTCAATAGCTTATCCTGGAGTAGAGGAAGCGTCCAGGACGGAGTGACTCTCGGCACCGAGGAAAGACTCATCTCAGGGACCGAGGGAGGTATGCGACCGAGGTACATAGGTGACCGAGGACACGTGTTGGTTGTAAAATATACTGAATGCATGATCCTATATGAGGGTACCTCGGGGGCGAGGACATTCGTTCGCCGATGGTGCTTGATCCAAGCAACAGTGTTTTAGCAAAACCGAGAACACGTGTCTTCATCATAGGGCATTTCAGAAGAGTCTCATCAACTGCCCCCCAGCCTTCGATCTTCTGACACCGAGGACACGCGTTGTAAGGAGACGAAGGGTTTCCCAACTACCACCCGTCCTTCATCATGGCCTCGAGCCGCTTTCCCCTGCTTGGGATATCGTGCGCATTAAATGCGCTGTTTCGGTTTTCCCGCCTAATGATGAAAATTTGCCCCTATATAAAGGGGGTTCTTCTCCAGTTTCCATCGTTTTGCCATTTCGAACTTCATCCAGAGTACGTCTTCTTGAATCTTCGCCGGAGTTCTTGTTTCTTCTACCATCATCGACTGCCCTTTCTCTCAAAATCTCAGAGCCAGCAGACCCATTGTTGATTCCTGAACTTTCTGGAGGGAGTTGTTTTAAGGTTTTTTCCAGAAAAAACTCCATTTTTGACATTCGGGTGAGTTTCAGAACCCTCTTTCTTTTCGTCCTCCTAGCCTTTTTGTTTTCCGATTGACTGGAGGTGTCATCCGGTCGACACGTCGTGATTTAAACCCTCGGGAAACTTCTTCAGGGGTTTTCAAGAACAAATACTCTTTTCTTTCTTTTTTTAGAGATGCCTCGTCGTCGCCCTGCTCCCGAGAATCCTCAGGCTGGTCCTTCGGGGTCAGAGAAATACAAGGTGAAAGGCGAGGAGCAGATCGATAGGTTTAGGGCCAAGTACGGCATTCCTCCGTGTGTAGACGTAGTGGATTTTGACCCATTGGTGCACTCATCTACCCTTGGGGCCGAGGATGCCATGCCTTTCTATACCAAGGCCATCATAGAGGGTGGAATTAGGTTTCCTTTACCCCCCTGCTTCTTCAGTTCCTCTCTCGCTTTCGCCTCTTCCCCGGGCAATGCTGCCTTAATGTCTTTCGAATAATCATGGGGGTCTTAGAGCTCAATAGGCGCCTCGGGGTAAATATTGGGCTCAATGATCTCCTTTTCTGTTATTCCCTCCTTAGAGTCATGCCTCACCAACACTTTTACCTCAAAGCCAGGGACCCCTCCATGTACCTTGTAACCCATCTTCCTGACTCGGACAAGGGGTACAAGGACGATATCCTAATCTTCAAGGGATCTTGGCAGAGAGGTGTTGGTCCCGAGTACAATGACTTATTATGCCCTCTGGAATGGAGAACGACAAGTACGTCGGTTCCTTTGGGTTTCTTATTTGTTTCTTGGGACTTCCCATGTTGATGACAACTTTTTTTTTGTTTGTGCAGATATTCCTGCTCGGGAAACAGCTCCTCCCCCTCGGTCGCTGGTGAACTTTGCTGACCTAATCACGGTTTGGAGGTTCACGGGTGACAACGGGTTTGGCCGTGCTGCTCATATCCTGCTGAACTATACCCCCGGGTATAAGAAGTTTTCGCAGCTTCCGCAACCTTTTGAGCCTTCGCAGTGGTCTGAACTCTTCGATCAGGCGGCGAGGCTAGAGGTTGAGGAAAATTTGGAGGAAGACCCGGATCGGGCTTCATAGGTAGAGGTCGAGGGAGTTGCTGAGGAGCTCGGGGTCAGAGAAACGTTGTTTCTTCGGACGCCGAGGTGGGGACTTCGGGAGGAGACTTGTGGCCTGACTTTCAAGTTCTTCAATCTCTGGACGCCGAGGACGCGCTTGAAGTCGCGATGTCAAACACTCCTCGCATCGACCTCGGGTTCTTGAGGCAGAGGCAGCCCTTGCAGCCGGGAGAGGTCGAGGAACGACCGGCGGCACTTCTGCGGGGACCAGTTCCACCCCATCTTCGAGGGTTCTCGGTCGGGGTCAGGTGCGAGACCGGGATCCTCAGGTGGAGGAGGAGAGAAGGGTCAAGCATCGGCATGATGGCCTTAGCCGAGGACCCAGGGCACCTCCCGCTCAGCAGCAAAGCGGGAGGGGCCGTGGATTACCCCCTGCTCCCCCACAACAGCAGCAGCAGCAACAGCCCCGACAACAGCAACAACAACAGCAGCAGACTCCTCCTCCCCTTCCGCCTACAGTGGAGGCCGCGGAGTGGAATCCCCGAGCCACTGATCACATGAACCGAGTGATCAGGGTCGACGATTCCATTCTGCTGGATCCTCATGTCGCCCATGCAGTGAGTGAGACACTGCATTTTGAGGCCGACATGGCGGCTCATAGGGGGCGATCAACCAACGTGTTGTTCCGCTCCATCATCCAGAATTCCCTGGTGGTGAGTTTATTTTTGCTTTGGTTCCTTCACTCTTGTTTTCCATTTTTGTGATTAACACTTTTTCCTTCCTTTGCAGGCTACCCAGCAGATCTCTATCATAGCTGCTCGGTACCACGGGTCTAGGATGGACCTCCAGAGGGCCCGAGATCAGAAGGAGGAGGCGGAAGCGGCCCTCGCCCGGGCAATGGAGGATGTAGCTGCCAGGGATTCTACCCTGGCGGGGCAGGCTGCTCAAATAGAGCAACTCCTCAAGGACGCCGAGTCGGCAAAGGTTGGCGCTGAAAAGCTAAGTGCCGCCCTTGCCGATGCTGAGAGGAGGATTACCGAGCAAACGCAGCGGCTTTCTGCTGCGGAGGAGAGGGCCGTTGGCTCAGAGAAAAGCTGTCTGGCCCTTACCCAGGAGCTGGACAGGATCAGGGCCGAGGAGCTGAACAGAAAATCGGAGGAGCAACTTCGGGAGGAGTTTGCCGATGATGTGCTTCCTGCTCTTGAAGAAAATAGTAAGGAATTCTTCAAGAAAGGGTGGGACGAGGCGCTCCAGTCTGCTGGGATCCCCTCAGACTCCCCGCTCTTCCGAATGCACGAGTATGTGCCCTCGGCAGAGATGGCACGGGCCGAAGCAGAGGTCGCTGCCGAGGATGAGGTTCCAACACCAGTGCAAGTCCCGGTGGATCCGCCCGAGCCGGTGATAGTGGATCTGTCCGAGGACGCCCCGTCGGACCATGCCCCTGATCCTCAAAATGCCCAAAGTCTTCCTGTTGCCGAGGTTCCTGTCCTGCCTGCTCCAGAAGCTTCTCAGTCATTCTTTGCCGACTCGCCCTCGGCTGATGTTCTGGAGATGCCTGGAGCCAGATGAAAGTCTTTTTTTCTTTGTATCTTCTTTTGCTTTCTTTTGTAGCCTTTGGGGACGCAAAGCCCCTATTTCTTGAAATAAAATAAATCACAAGTATTTCTTTTCTTCTTCTGTGTACAGTAATGTTTTGCTTTTCTTTCCTTCTCCTGTGTACAATAAATCACAAGTGTTTTTGAACTGTCTTCGGGGCATGCTCGGCCATTCTGGAGGCAAGATCTTGTGTCTGCTTCGGGGACTGGAGTCCTTGTACTTTGTCCCCAGGGCCTTGTCCTTCCTAGAGGCTTGCTCCTGTATTTGCTTCGGGGACGAGAGTCCTTGAACTCTGTCCCCAGGGCCTTACCCTTGCAGGAGGCTTGCTCCCGTATTTGCTTCGGGGACAAGAGTCCTTGAACTCTGTCCCCAGGCCATACCCTTGCAGGAGGCTTGCTCCTGTATTTGCTTCGGGGACAGGAGTCCTTGAACTCTGTCCCCAGGGCCATACCCTTGCAGGAGGCTTGCTCCTGTATTTGCTTCGGGGACAGGAGTCCTTGAACTCTGTCCCCAGGGCCATACCCTTGCAGGAGGCTTGCTCCTGTATTTGCTTCGGGGAGGAGTCCTTGAACTCTGTCCCCAGGGCCATACCCTTGCAGGAGGCTTGCTCCTGTATTTGCTTCGGGGACAGGAGTCCTTGAACTCTGTCCCCAGGGCCATACCCTTTATCTTCGTTGGCAAGCACTTGAGGGAGAGAGTACTTCAAAAGTAATACTTCTTTAGATTCATAACATTCCATGGTCGTATTACAAGTTTTCCACTCATGTCTTCTAATCTGTACGACCCGGCGCCCCCGATTGATATCACTTTGTAAGGCCCTTCCCAGTTAGGTCCCATTTTTCCCTCTGTTGGATCCCGGGTATTGGCCGTTACCCTTCTGAGGACCAGATCGCCTATTTGGAATTCTCGAGCCTTGACCCTTCTGTTGTATAGTTGGGAGATCTTCTCTTGATACTTAGTTATCCTCAAGGCGGCTTCCTCCCTTCTTTCTTCCACTAGGTCCAGATCCAATTCTAGTTGACGGTCATTCCCCCCTTCGTCGAAAGCTTGGGTCCTTATGGTCGGGAGCCCTACTTCGAGTGGTATGATTGCCTCCATCCCGTATGCCAGGGAATAGGGGGTTTCCCCTGTCGAGGACCGAGGGGTGGTCCTGTACACCCACAAAATGTTTAACAGCTCTTCCGCCCATTTTCCCTTGGCTTTCTCCAACCTCTTCTTGATCCCATTGATAATTGTCTTGTTGGAGGCCTCCGCCTGCCCGTTGGCTTGAGGGTAGGCAGGGGTGGAGTAGAAGTTACGGATCCCGAGTTGCTCGCAGAAAGACTTGAAGCGCCCGCCGGTGAACTGAGTCCCGTTATCCGACACCAGCGCTGAATCCCAAACCTGACGACTATGTTCTCCCAGACGAACTTTTTGGCGTCTATGTCTCGGATGTGACTCAACGGTTCTGCCTCTACCCACTTGGTGAAGTAATCTGTCGCCACAATGAGGAACTTTCTATTTCCCGGAGCCTTAGGTAGGGGTCCAACCAAATCGAGTCCCCACTGGGCGAATGGCCAAGGGCTGGTGAGGGGGTGTAAGTCCCCCGCGGGCTGCCTGATTGCTGGGGAGAACTTCTGGCACTGGTCGCATTTTTGGACATATGCGCGCGCATCCCTTTGCATTCGCGGCCACCAATATCCCTGAGACATAATGCGGTGCGCCATAGATCGCCCCCCAGAGTGCCCCCCACATATTCCTTCATGTACCTCATACAGGAGGTCTTGTACCTGATCTTCTTGGACGCATAGCAAGTAAGGCCCTGAGAAAGACCTCCGGTAAAGCTTCTGATCCGAGAGACCCAAAATCTTGGAGCTTTGAGTTTTATCTTCCTAGCTTCCTTTGGACACTCCGGGAGATCTCCCGTTGTTAGGAACTTGACAAAGGGATCAATCCAACTGGGAGGCTTGGGTGCGTCCTGGATGACCATCGCCTCGAGAGTATGGTCTATGCAGGATGTGGGAAGATACTCAATGGTGATCCTGCGCGACTGGGAGGAGTCCACCGCTGAGGCTAGACAAGCCAGGGCATCGGCATGCGTGTTCTTGTCGCGGGACACTTGCTTGATTTCAAACCGGCCGAATCTTTGGATCATGGTCGTCGCCTGGTGATGGTACGCCTTCATTCTAGGGTCCCTAGTTTCGAACTCTCCGTTGACTTGATTTACCACCAGCATAGAGTCGCAATGCACGATCAAATTGGTAACCCCCGTCGCCTCAGCTAATCGAAGTCCTGAGATGAGTGCCTCGTACTCAGCTTCATTATTCGATGCCTTGAATCCCAGCCGAATGGCCTGCTCCGCAATAATCCCATCTGGAGAGGTCAGCAAGACACCGATTCCGGACCCCTTACTATTTGACGAACCGTCCACACACAAAAGCCATGGCGATCCTTCAAAATTTGTTGGAGACGCTAAGTCGGGAGGAGGCGGTCCTTCTAGAACAGGATGCTCCCCCGAAAACTCAGCTATGAAGTCTGCCAGTATTTGACCTTTTATTGCAGTTCGGGGTTTGAAATGAATGTCGTGCTCCCCCAACTCTACTGCCCACTTGGAAATCCTTCCGGAGAGTTCCGCTTTCCTCAAAATTGCCTTCAAGGGCTGATCGGTTAGGACAGTGATTGGGTGCGCCTGGAAATAATGCCGCAGTTTCCTCGCAGTGGTGACCAAGGACAGAGCCAGTTTCTCTAGGGGCAGATATCTTGTCTCAGCGTCCAGGAGCGCCTTGCTTATGTAGTAAATCGGCTTCTGTCGGTGCTCATGCTCACGGATAAGTACCCCGCTTACCGCAAACTCTGAAACTGCTAAGTACAAGAACAACATCTCCCCCTGGATGGGGACGGACAGGGTTGGAAGAGTCCTTAGGTATTCTTTGATCCCAGCCAGGGCGTCCTCGCACCCCTGGCTCCACATATCCTTCCCAGCACTCTTGATTGCTCCAAAGAAGGGTTTGCATTTATCCGAGGAGCGTGAGACGAAACGGTTAAGTGCAGCCAGCATCCCTGTGAGTTTCTGGACTTCTCGGACAGTGCGAGGGCTTCGGATGTCCAGGATTGCTTTAATCTGATCGGGTTGGCTTCGATTCCTCGTTGACTAACCAGATATCCGAGGAATTTACCGGACTCCACTCCGAAAATGCACTTCGCCGCATTAAGCTTTAGCCCATACTCCCTGAGGGTGGAGAAGGTGTTTGCCAAGTCTGCCAGATGATCACAACTCCGTTTGCTCTTCACCAGCATATCGTCTATGTAGACCTCCATGGTGTTGCCGATCTGCTTTTTGAACATCCGATTCATCAGCTTTGGTATGTTGCCCCGGCGTTCTTCAGTCCAAACGGCATCACTTTGTAACAATAAACTCCCTTTGGAGTGATAAATGCCGTCTTTTCCTGATCGGGGCATAGAGAGGGATCTGATGATATCCTGCTCGGGCATCCAGGAAGTCCATTCGTTCATACCCGGCTGTGGCATCTACTAGCTGGTCCACCTTTGGCAGGGGGTAGTCATCCTTTGGACATGCTTTGTTTAGATCTGTAAAATCTACGCAGACACGCCATTTCCCCCCTTTCTTCTTTGCGCATACTGTATTGGACAGCCATTCGGGGAACTGTATCTCTCGAATGGCATCGGCTCTCAGGAGTTTGTCTATTTCCTCGTTGACCGCGTTGGTGTGATGCGGGGCCATACGTCGTGGCCTCTGCTTTACTGGCTTGTGCGACGGGTCAACATGCAGCCTGTGAGTGATTATCTCGGGGTCTACCCCTGTCATTTCCATCTCGTTCCAGGCGAACACGTCTGTATTTCCCCTTAGGAACTCGATCATCTCCTCCTGTTCGGTTGTAGGCATCGAGGTCCCCACTAAGAAATACCTCTCTTCTTCTCCTTCTATCAAGGGCACCTTTCGGAGGTCTTCAACCGACCGTTCAGTCGGGTCTATCCGGGGGTCATCCATTCCCGGACGCCCGGACTGTAATTGCTATTTTTCCATGATCTCTTCCGGTGCTCGCCCCTTCTCCTGGCTGGACGCCCCGGCTCGGACGGCCGAATAAAAACAGTTCTTCGCGGACGCTTGGTCCCCCCGGATCTCCATGATTCCCTCGGGCGTGGCGAATTTTAACTTCTGGTGGAAAGTGGAGTGGACCGCTCCCAACGCATGCAGCCATGTTCGCCCCATAATCACGTTGTAGGGAGAGTCCGTATCGATCACCACAAACTCGGTGTCGATGACAAAGGGACCAGTGGCAACTGGCAATGTGATTTTACCCACGGGCAAGGCGAATGAGCCGTTGAACCCGATGAGGGGTGTTTTGACTTTGGTGAGGTCTTTGGGGCCAAGACCCATCCGTTTCAGAGTTTCGAAGTACATCACCTCCGAGGAGCTCCCTGAATCTATCAAAATTCTCTTGACATCGAATTTCCCTATCTTCAGGGTCAAGACAAGGGCGTCGTTATGAGGAATCACCACGCCTGTCAAATCCGCGTCGGAGAACGTAATGGCAAGCTCACCCATCCTGGCCCTTTTACTTGATGGCCCCACATCACCCTCGGCTACCTTTCTTGTAAAAGCTACCCTCTTGAGGTCGGACTCGAGCTCCTTGGACGTGGGGCGCTCCAGCGGACATATATGAATGACGTCTATGACGTTGTCCGGTTCCTCGGTCGGGGCAAGGGCTCGTTTCTCTTCTGGCCTAGGCTCTATGTATTCTTTCAAATGTCCGTCTCGGACCAAGCTTTCCAAGAATGACTTGAACACCCTGCAGCTTTCGGTGCGATGCCCGACATCCCGGTGATATGAACACCTAACTTTTTGATCACGGGTGGAGGGGTCGCTCTGCATCCTGGGCGGCCATTTGAAGAACGGCTCGTGTTTGATTTTATGGAGCAACCTGAAGATGGGTTCCTTGAAGACAGTGTGAACTCCTCTGGACGAACCCCCTGGATGGGGTAGTAATCCCTTTCGGGGAATATCTTCGCGCTCCTTCTCCTTTCTCTTGGATTGGAGGGCTCGGCCTTTGTTGCTTCCCATCTCGTCCTCGACCCTCGAGTACTTGTTGATCCGGGGCATCAGTTCCCCCATATCCGAGGGAGTCTTCTTGGTCAGGGATCGGTACAGGTCCGTGTCCCTCGCCAAGCCAAGCCGGAAAGATGCTGCTGCCATGACCTCCGAGCAGCCCTCTACCTCATTGACCTCTTCCCAGTATCGGATGGCGTATTGACGAAGAGTCTCGGATTCCCTCCATCTGAGGGTCAACAATGATCCAATGTCTTTGGGGCGCTTACTCCCCGTAATGAATCGGGTCAGGAACTGCCTAGTCAATTCCTTCCAGGACCCAATACTGTTTGGGGGAAGCGTCTCGAACTATCTCATCGCAGAGTCCCCCAAGCTAATAGGGAACACTCAGCATAGAAACCGTTGGTCCGAATGATAGAGGGACATCATCTGCTTATATTGCCTGATGTGGGCCTCGGGGTCGGACCGACCGTCATAGGTTTTGAACCGTGGCATGACGAACTTTCTTGAGACCTCCATCTTACTGATTTCCCTCGTAAAGGGTGTTTGCATGACTTCGTCCTCGGCCTCATCCTGGACAGTCTGACCCTTTCTCCTGGAGTCTAATCGGGCTCTGAGATCAACTTCTTCCCTGCCGGGATGCCTTTTGAAGTCCCTGAGTTCATTGGTAAGCCCCTCATTTCCGGGGCGTCGTGTTGATTGGGTTGAGTCCTCCTCGGATTCGTCTCCCTTCCTCCGTCTAGACAAACCTCGTCGGAGGTCGTCCAGGGCCAATGGCCTTGCTTTCCTGGACTGGTTGTCATGGTGATGTTCGCCGGCTCGGGGTTGCTTTGGGGCCCTAGAGCTCTCTGCTTTGTGGTCTAGGTGGTTTCTTAGATCATTCGTTTCCGCCTCCCGGGCGGGAAGTCCACGGGAAAGGAATGAATCCCTCGACCCTCCGCCTGAGGCGGCAAACTCGTCGAGCCGGCTAAGGACGTTGACATTGTCCTTCTCCAGCTGACGTAATCTATCGCCAAATTTTTCTTCGATCACCTCCGCCAGCTGACGAGCCAAGGGGACTGATCCCCATACTGGTTTGAGGGGTAACCCCTCTTGACCGAGTAGAGACACTTTTATTCGTGTTGGTGTGATCCCTCCCTCCGTGATGACAGGGAGCTTGTAACTCGAGACTCCTTTGGTGGGGTCCTTTCCCTCTTTGTCGAGTGTTCACCATGGTCACTGTTCTTTATAGAGAGAAAACTAGGAAAACTAGTCGTTTTCCACAGACGGCGCCAGATTGTGCGTGCAAGATCCTGCACAATATAAAAAGAACGGGAACAGATCTCTCCCTTGGTGAACTTCGGGTGGGCGGGTTGAGTGAACAAGCACGCTGCTTGGAACAGCCTGCCAAGTACGGTAATAACCCGGAACGGCAACGGGAGATCCTAGGAAAGGAAAAACGATCTGGTGGGGGATGAAAGGGGTTCCTGGAACAGAGAAGGACAAGTTAGAAGGGCGCCGGAGTGTTTTCCGGCGTATCCCCTCCGACGGTCTAGTCAGTATTTGAGAGAGAGAGGAAGGAGAAAACACTGAGAAAGTGTATTGTAGTAGAGAGTTTGTGATTGCATACTCGTTTTGCCTTTTGCAAGGAGTATTTATACCTTAAAAGCTCATGATTGATGTCAGTGTGGTCAGTAGGTGATCATTAGGCACAGGTAGCGTGTGCATTGATTCTGATGAGGAATGTCTTCTCTAATTGACTGCTCGGGGTCCCGAGCAATCAATGCTGAGTCGTCGGGATGCCGACGGTACAATATGCTCCTCTCGGGGAGGATGCAATAAATGCTCTGTAATAGGAGCATTTATTGCCTATCATTTCTGAGCCTTACCGCATTGAATGCGGTCTCATCAACAGAAGGGTGCAATTAATTGTTTGCTTTCCCAAGCCGTGTGTCAGCAACGGCATGCGGCTTGTCTGTCTTTGATGTGACATCATTTGCCACGCGTCCATCCCCTATTGGTTGTGACCTCTGTATTCCAGTATGTTCTGACATTACTTGTGTAAGACGAGGTCATGATGAGCAGCCTAGACTAGCCTAGGCTAGTGACCTATACGTCAATAGCTTATCCTGGAGTAGAGGAAGCGTCCAGGACGGAGTGACTCTCGGCACCGAGGAAAGACTCATCTCGGGGACCGAGGGAGGTATGCGACCGAGGTACATAGGTGACCGAGGACACGTGTTGGTTGTAAAATATACTGAATGCATGATCCTATATGAGGGTACCTCGGGGGCGAGGACATTCGTTCGCCGATGGTGCTTGATCCAAGCAACAGTGTTTTAGCAAAACCGAGAACACATGTCTTCATCATAGGGCATTTCAGAAAAGTCCCATCAGTCATGTTTTCAAGTGAAATTGAGAATATTTTCGTTCTAGCTAGTTTTATTCCTCACTAATGAAAAATGGTGATTTACTCATAGGATATGATTCAAAGTGTGCCGATAAAGTCCAAGGAATATCAGAGAAAAAAAGGACCACCTTATTCAACTTGCTTCATTCCACGAATCTAATTGACAGAACCATTAGGCTTTAGGAGAATGCTACTATAAAAAAAAAAAAAAAAAAAAAAGCACCATATTGTCATAAAAAAATTTCGGTTCTTTTGTATAATTTTTTGAGGTTATTTACAATTTTTTGGGGTTGTGCGATTGATCTTAAAAATTTACCATCGATTCTAACCCATCATGCTCTTCTCCCCTCATCTTCTTAATATCAAACTAAAATCGTAGAACTTCTTTTTTTGAAGAAGTTTCTCTCCGTTCTTAATCGCCATGCATAGATTACTGGGCTATGTCGATGGTTCTATTTTTGCTCTCTCTCAGACCATCCTTGACAAAGAGACTTCCTATGAAGTCTCCCTAAACCTGCCAACCTTCTGGAAGATCAATTTGGAAGAGATGATGGATGCAAGAGTTCATTTTGGCCATGGTACTAAGAAATAGAATGTTAAAATGGCATCTCATTTCACCAAAGATCGATTTCAAATCATTAAAAAGTTATAATCGGAGCCTTAAAAGTTTTAACATGACCCACCAAAATTAAATATTGTCAAGATCGATCCTAAAATCTTAATTTTTTTTACTTATAATTAGATCTCAAAAAATATGAACTTGACTGATAAAAAATATAAATATCGGTACCACCGAACCTCGGTACCGAAATCAAATCTTTTGCTTTATATAAGTTGAAGCTGTCATATTTCACAAATATTCAGTTGTATAGGATTAAAAACATTGTTACCCCGTGAATTATGGGAACTAATGAGCTCTGTGTGTGTGTGTCGCATGCTCTCTTAGAGGGGCGAAAAAGGAATTGCAAGTGGTGTTGTATTAAATTGGCACAAAAACTTCCGTCAAACACAATGGGTTCGTTGGAAGCTCACGTTTTTAGGCGTGAAACAGAGATTTAAAAAGTGAAATAAAAAAAATCATAGTTAAAAAAAAATTGGAATCATTTGGAGTATTTTTGAAAAAATTGGGTTCTATTTTCAGCTTTTCTTTGGTTTTGATAAAAGTTATTTTTGCCCAAAAATTGATGAAAAAACTGCCCAATAAACCTTGGTCCAAATAGATCAAAATTTTTATTCTCTAAAATTAAAAAGAGCTGAGGTTTTAAGCCAATTTCAAATAGGTCCAATATATAAAATTCCATATATTGTCTTAAGGAAAGGTCAGTGCATGAATTCATGGACTGACCTTCACCTGCTCGGGGGTTCTCAATGGCTATTGACAGAAGCCTCTCATAGAGCCGGCAAACCTTTATTTATTTTTTGTTGGGTGCGGGGTTGGGGGGAGGGGATTGAGAAAAAAAATTAAATTAGGGGACACATACAGATTTCGCCTATAATTTGGGTGTGATAATGAAATTGAGCAAATTGCTATTTACGTTACACTAGTAGGATCACAGGATAGTGATCTTGAGAAGTGTGCATGACACAGACTTATCCAGGGATGGGCCTTGGGTTAGATTTTGACACAGTCCATCAAATCCTTAAAAGACATTTGGCAATTAACTCCTGATGAGAATAAGACCAACTGGATCAGAGACAAAACAATATGGATCAGAGACAAAACAATATGGATCAGTAAACCTCCCTAGGTTTGCTCTTGGAATTAGAGAAAGATGTTGCAAGTGAGGGAACTAGCGGAGCTATTCTACTGCATATATATATATAGGGTTCAATATCTCTTTTTAGATTCACTCAAAGGCACATCAATTATTTCGAAATTAGGATATTTACGAAAAATAAATTATTTAATTATTTTTTTAGATCTGAGGAAAAGTATGAAATTAAATGGCTTCCACAAGTTAATGGTAAATTCTCAACCTTTTTTAGTTTGGGATCAAATCAGGAGCAAGAAACCAGAGGTGCTGTAGCATAAACTCATTTGGTTAGCTTCATCCTTTGGCTTACTTTCAGAAATAGGATGACCAACAAGGATATAATCCAAAGCTTCACCTCCTTTTCTTTGAATGCTCATGTTCATTCTCAGAAAGAGTTTGGAGTCATGTCATACAAGTAATAAATGTGATTGGCCATGGTCACATATTCCTTGGCAAAGTCTTATAGAGGCTGTAGCCACTGGAAAGGCAAGCAGGTACAGAATTCCATCAGGAAAGTATGTATTGCAATCACTTTATACATTATATATATATGTTTATGGGGAGAAAGAAACCAGAGAATCTTGACCAATGAGCGTGAGGATCCAGTTATGTTATTGTTCAGAAAATGGTATTGATTCTATTGAACATGGTAAGAGAAAATGGTATTGATTCTATTGAACATGGTAAGAGAAAATGGTATTGATTCTATTGAACATGGTAAGATTTATATAACGAATTTAAAATCTAAATTCAATCTCCATAAATAACTTAGCTACTCATTGTCCTTCGCCTTAGAAGTGGGTAGGCATGTGGATTTCTATTTAAACAAAAAAAGAAGAAATTAAAGTAATATGCAGTTCACATGGTTCACCCATAATGGGAGAGGAGGAGTTTTTTTTTTTATTAGGGGTGTAATTCGGGCGGGTTAGACAGTCAACTCTAATCTAACTCTAAGTATATAATCTTTAACCCTAATTTAAACCCTAACCCTACCTCGGGTTGAGGAACTCAACCCGAGCACTGCCCGAGTTTAATTCGGACGGATTCAGGTTGAATTCGGATTAATGATTTTGGACTGATTTCGGGTTACTTTACGGGTTCAATTCGGGTAGAGCCCGAAATAAGCTTGTTGTTTTAAACCTAATACATATATTACATAATATTCACCTAAATTAACAACCAATAACTTAAACCAAGTTTTTAATAGTGCTAATGTTAGAATAAAAATGAAAATAAACGAGAGAGACGCAGAACGATATAACGAAAATGAAAAACCAGTGTTAATGTTTTATATATATATATAAATTTTTTTTTTAATTTGTCGGGTTCGGGTTGAATCTGTGAATCCGAGGTCTTAATCCGAGCCCAACTCAAATTGAATTCAGATTGAAATTTTTTGACCTAAGCCCAACCTAAATATTAAAAATCATTGTCTAAACCCTAATTTTTTCAGGTTGAGCTCGGGTTGAAATCAGGTTGCTCATCCCAAGTTGCACTCCTACTCAAGATTCTGTTCTCTCTTCCTCAAATAATGCCTTGTTGGTCCAACTACCAACTAATTATATTCCTCACATTTATTCGCAACTGAACTATCATAAATCATAATACAATCAAACAGATATGGTAAAGATTTGTGACTTTGACAACCGCCAAATACTATATAGTGCTACTTTTTTTAACATAATTTTCACAGAGGTCCTGGTGTAGAGAAATAGGTTTCAGTTTCACAACTGAAACGAAAGAAGTAGCAGAAACCTAGTGAAATTTTACCCAAAGATTATAAACTATAAAGTCTTTTTTATGTATACCTAACATGAGAGTTTTTCAAAAGGTATCAATCAGCCCCTCACTAAGAATCTCTAAATAGTTTCACAATTAATGAAATCTAGAAGTAGTGGAGAAATACGACGCTTGTATTGCTCTCTCACAACACTGTTTTTACAATTTATTAAATATAGGACTTAAATGTGTCAAGAACATTTGATAGGATTTACTTATAATTCTATAGAAGTTATAATTGCTTTTCCAAGTTTTTCTTCCTTTTTCTTTTTATTTCAACACAATCTATTATTTAAAACTTCATTAAGTAGGTTAACGATTTGTAGGATCATTTATTTGAAAGAAAACAATATACAAAAATTTCTATTTGTATTTGCTTAAAATAATTATTTTGCTACTGAAGCAAAATTTTAATTTTTTTTTTTTTTTTGGTATCTTCAATCAATAGCATGCCAAATTACATTTTGACCACCAATTTAACTTTGAGTAATAGAAATTTCACATAGAAAACTTTAACACAGAAAAACAAGAAAGTGATTTTGACATACATTTGGGTTATTAAAGTTAATTATTATTTAATGTTTTTATGTTAAATATTATTGGGACCTCCTCGAGTATTTTCAGGAAGACTTGTATTTGTGTGGGTTACCTTAGGCCATCTCCACTCTTTATTTAAACTCTTATTCAAATTTAAGTTTGACTAAAAACATATTAAAAACAAACTCTAACCTTTAACTTAAACCTCTATATCAAATAAAGAGAGATTCAAATTTTTTACTTAAATCAAGACAGACTCAAATATTTACTCAAATCCTTAATTGCTAGATTTTACTCTTTTAAAAGATCCAACAACCATATTTCATTTTTCTTTAAATTTGAATTTGCCTCACTTTAAATTTAAGTTTGTTCATTGGAATGTCTTGTACCAAATCAAGTTTTTTACTCAAATTTAAGTTTGAGTTTGGATCAACATTGGAGATGCCCTTATAAATACACAAGCACAATATGTGTGACTAACATCTAGGCCTTTTAATGAACCGCATTTCAGTATGAATTCGAATTTATTTAATCTAATATGAACCAATAGTTTTTTCATTCATTTATCTAAATCCGTTCCGAATCCATTTAAATGTCTTAAATTGAATGTGGGTATGGATATATACAAATTTAATTCGATAGAAATTTCATTTGGTTAATACGTGTATATATATATTATTACATAAACACGCCTAACATGTGAAATGAGTGCATAAGAATGTTGTAATTAACCTGAAATACAATCATAAAGTTGAAAGTACCAGAGATTTCTAGCGGCATACTATCAGAAAAACTTCCTTGACTAATTGGGTATATAATTGATTATTTGTATTTGATCTAAAAAAATATTATTTGTTAAAATTTTGGTGGAATACCATTATAAATCGGATTGGGTAATCAGAACGGAGGTCCGATTATAAATGGATTCAGATATGAATTAATATTTTTTTATCCGTCTGATAAACAGATTGAATTTGGTAATAAATTTTTTAATCGAATTTGAATTAAGATGGACCCAAATCAAATCCGTTCATATGGCTAACTACTAACATCCATTTGCATTTGACAAAGACACACATGCATGGTTAGTCACGTGACTTACCTTGTATGCATGCGGGTAGTCCGGTCCGGTCTTACCCATTGTTTAATTTGTGCAGCCATGTAGTTAGTTTCCGTGAAGCTTCTTGTGGCCTTCCTACCGTTATCCTTCTCCCTTCCTTCCTTAATTCAACTCTACTATTATACTCGATAACGACTACCATATCGGAGTAGTAGGTGTTGTTCATAAAATTACGTCACAATCTTTTAAAGTGTAAGTCAAAAGTAAGACGTTGCGAGGGATCACAAAATATTCTAAACATCGTAAATATTTTTTATGTTTCCTAAAGCTTAAGTTACAATTGATTGACATTGTACATAATCACTTATAATATTTCTTGATTGATTACGTTATTAACGCTAACCACAAAATTAAGTGCGGCGCATAGCCATTTGAGGTTTTAAGTAGAAACACTAATTGAGAATTTTTTTAGTATTATTTTAAAAAAAAGATTAATATAATTTTAATTTTGTATGTGAGAGAGACAGAAGAAGGAAAGATGTACTAGTATTGCCGAGAGAGAGATTTTAACTTTTGTTTTTACTTTTTATCGGGGAGAGAGAGAATTTAATTTTAACTTTTATTTCAATTTTTTACTTTTTTTATGGCTTGGATCATTGGTCCAAATTATTTCAATAAAATTTTTGATTGGACTTAATATTTTGGGACTTTTTTTTTGTAAGGTGATACTAAATTTACCACTTAATTGTAAAAAAATACTCAATATAAAATATTTTATATAAAAGTGTTTTTTTAAATGATAAAAATGTCTACAACGTAATAATTACTTGACACAAAAAGTGGGTAAGGAAACCACTAGAAGTTAATGCAACAATCCCATTAAATTCGTTAATTGATCCCTCAAAACATGGGCATTCAAATTTATAAAAAAAAAAAGAAAAAAATTTATTTTCAATTTTCAATCAAAAAAAAAACAAACACAAGCATCCAAAAATTTTGAAGAAGTTGAATCGTTCAACGGTGAAGTGACATAATAGATGTTGAAGCACCATTAATGACAAATCTTTCTTCTATTCTAATTTAACTTGTTGATAATATGATATTAGAGTGATATATGATAGTGTAACACCTTCATTAATATTTTAATCACTAACAAAAAAATGTAAAATTATATTCACTGATTTATACCCAATCTAAATGGTATGTATTACACAATATGATATCACAAATGTAACATATATATATATATATTACTTATAATGAATGATAGTGTTACATCACAATGTATATTGTAAAGTGACATTGTTGCAAGATTTGAAAACAACTAGTGTCGTTTAACATTAAAATATAATATAAAAAAATAAATTTCAACATGGAATTGCATTATAAATGATAATATGAACCCAAATCCGATGTGATTTGATGTCTAATGTTAACGATCCGTTGCAGATGTTCCTGAACAATGTTTGTAACAATATCTTAATTCAATTTACTGATTGGTAAAGAAAAAGATCAGACAATAAATCAATATGATAATATTTTTGCCAGATGAAAAATGAAGACGAAGATGTAGTTTAAAATTTTAATTTACTATCTCATTAAAATTAGAAACTCTTAATATAATAAATTAAATCCCATAAAAAATCGGACTGTCAATCTAAATAGCCCAATAAATATGGAAATGAGAATTTTAATAAAGGAAAATTTTAAAAAATTGTCAATTTGTACTTAAATACAATACATTTCAAGTCAAGTGCATTTATTTACAAAAGATTTTAGTCAATATATTTTCTCACAATAAAATAGTGTAAAAGGTATCTCCTCACAAATTTTCATTTTTTAGGGTCTTAAAATTTAATAGATTTAAATTTTTTGTGAACTAGTAATATACCTAAAATTATGGGACCTAAAACCTATATTTTATTTTCAATACTAATATTTTATCTATTAAAAAGTATAACTTCATGGTTAATAATAATAACTTTTATAATAGGGCAAATTTTAATAACACTGCTTATATATAAGCGTAATTTTATAAACACCCCGTGCATTTTTTTAAATATCATTGACGCCCTTTATCAATAATTGTCGGGGAACTAAGTTATGGTAAATGGACGAAAGTGGCGTTTTATGAAATTACCCTGATCTTATCGTTTTACATTTTTAACCTTTACTTATATTATATATGTGTGTGTGCGCGCGAGCGCGAATTACTAAAGCTTACCCAATTCCCCACACCAGCAACTCACCACCCCTATTTTATCTCTCCCCTCCCTCTCTCTTTCCTTTAGTTATGCCCGCCTCCATTACCAACTATGAGCACACCACAACAATAAAGTTATTGGCCACCACCACAATTCCATCAAATAAGCACCAAGTTAACCATATATTTTTTGAAATTAATATTCACATTCATCAAATTAGTTTCAATTCATCCAATTAATATTCAATTTTATTAAACAAGTACCAAATTATTAATTAAATATTAATAGCAAATTGGCATTCAACTTTATTAAATCTCCGTTAAACTTCATCAAATTAATACTAAATTAGTTATCAATTTAACATTCAATTTTATCAATTTCACAAAATTAACATGAAATTGATCTTAAATTTTATCAAATTACCATTTTATTTCATCAAGTTAACATTCAATCTCTTAAAATAGATAATCAATTCTATCAAATTAACACCAAATTAACCTTTAATTCTAACACATTAACTTTCAATTTATTAAATTAGCATCATTTCCTTAATTTAATCCCAAATTAACCTTCATTTGCATCAATCAATACTAAATTGTCATTTAATTTTTTAAAATTAATATTTAATTTCATGAATTGAACAATTAATTTTACTAAATTAATATCATTTCTTTAATTTAACACAAAATTTACTTTTAATTGCATCAAATTAACATTCAATTATGAATTTAATATTTAATTTTATCAGATTAATATTATTTTTAAAATTAACATTAAATTAATATTAAATTTCATCAAATTAACATTCATTTTAATTCAATTACAAATTAATGTGGGCTACTGTCTATTGCTTTAAGTAGTAAGAGTTATATGTTTAGGGGTAAAATTGGTAACTCACAAGACTATAAGTCAACACATTACAATTTTTGTTGCTTACAGTAACATTATATATGGTAGGGGTAGTTTGTGAAATGCCAGTAAAATTTACCTTATATTCATGGGGTGGGAATGAAATTTAATCCAAATTTAATTTCTTTTGTATCGTATTCTCATCTAATATTTTACTTCAAAAAGAATACTCTCTGCAATGATATCATGTCATTATTGAATGATGATATGATATAATCGACTAATAATAAAATTTTAAATAATCAAAGTGAACTCTATTTAAATAGTTATCCGCTTACATAGAAGAAGAATTAATAATTTTTAACTTACATGGATATATAGTTATTAGTTTACGTGGGTTTATTTTTTATTTATTTACATGTTCTATTGCGTAATCTTATTAGAATAAAAAAATTTGACATAATTTATTGATATAATGATATAACTTTAATAAAATTATTGAATAAACACAAAATTTTAATGTTTGATGAATCCCACAATCAATATTTTATGAGGTCAATAAATTAGGTAAATAAATTAAATCTAATAACATTGGTTTTTACATATTATTAATTGATGATATCATATCATTAATACTGATGTAATATCACAGTTAAAGTGAAATTTGTTTTTGAGAAAGTGACATTTATGATAAGGAAAATGTTATTTGAATCTTATTTGGAGACTTTATTTAGAAATATAATAATGTACAATTATTGAATTAATTGTGAGCTTCATTTAATATTAGAACTCATAATTAAATTAATAATTATATTGAAATCATATTATTAAATTCTTAAAAAAAATGTTGGATTGATGGGATGGTGAAGATGATGGAAGAAAGGCGTATTTGCAATCATACATGGTTATATGGGTCCCTCTTTGTCTGCCAATACCTCCGATAGGTGCATACCTCTTTTCTCTCAATATTTTATAAGATACAAGCTTCCATGAAACTTCCCAGTGAGTTTTTTTCTCTCAATTTTTTAAATGATTCAAATGCTCCATGAAACTTCTGTGAGTTTTCCATGAAACTTCTGTGAACCAACTTTATTCTTCCCGTTGCTGGTCCATATGGGTACTCTTCTGTTCTTTAATATTGTTTCTTTCTTTATCTCAGGCAGGCCTACAAGAGGAAGTCAAGAATTATAACGGTTGATTATATATAGGAGCTGTATGTTCGTACAAATTTATAACTGTCAAAAACCTTGGGAAGATTCATAGCAAGTGATTTTGTTCTTGTCCTTTCCTTTTTGGAGTTTTTAAAATGACCGGCACGCTTCCCGGTGTTGAATGTGCTCGAAGAAGACGGATTCATTATACAGTTGGGGGGGCAGATTCACCCAGTGCCTCTGGTTCTGGGTTTACAAGGCGCTCGTCTTTTTGCTTGTATACAAGCAGCCATGAATCCCAGCTCATCACCTCTTCTTCTTCTTCCATGGTACCATTTCAAACCACTCTGTCTCTCTCTCTCACTCTCTATACATACATGTATGTGCGTTAATACATGTTTATATATGTCTGTGTATGAGACTTGGACTATATTTTGTGGGGTGTGATGCTAATCTGTTTGGGTCTTAAAAACAGCAAAGAAGCATGGTGAATCAGGAATATGAGAATGAGAACCTAGGTAAAGTGGCAAGAGAAGCCAAAGAGAGGTTAGATGAGAGGCTAAGAGCACAGCGGAAATCAGAAACCAAAAGGTATTGTCAACTGTTTATGGTAGCATTATCGTCTGCGTTTTGAACTACGTTGCATATCTTTTCTTTTTCAAAAAAATAAAATTTATTAAACTACCCAAATGGTACATGTTGGTCACTCTTGATTATATGATAAAGAACTTGATTAATGAACACCTAGATGTCTCATTTTTATCAACTTATTTATTGCTTCTCATTTTCCATGATTGAATTCAGGTGCCAAGAAAGATTAAGGATCATGGGGGGCAGGAATAGCCCTAGCAACCAAGAAAGATTGAGGGGTAAGGAAATAGAGAACAGGACTAAGACTAGCACCACCCAAGAAAAATTGAAGGGTATAGATGGCAGATCTATGGTGCTTAGGGATTTGCAGACAGAGGTGTTTGGGTTGAAGAAAAGTGGGTTAAAGAGGTTAAGTTGGGCAAAGTTAGGAGGGAAAGGCCTGGAGCCAGAGGAGTGTGCCGTGTGCTTGGACCAGTTCAAGGTGGGTGAGACCCTGGTGCACCTGCCTTGCGCTCATAGGTTCCATTCAAGGTGTTTGGAGCCATGGCTGGAGAATAATGCGCATTGCCCTTGTTGCAGAATGGAGCTTTTGAGTTAAAAGTTTTGTAACTTTTTTTGGTTTTTCTTCAATCTGTAGGTGTGAAAGGAAAATATCAAATTGATTTAAAAATTTAATTTGATGAATCACTATCATTAAATAAGTAGTGTGTCTCAATTAATACTGAGACTCATAAGTTAAATCAATAACAAATATAACAGTTATATCATCAAGTCAAATTTTTAAATTAATTTTTTAAGCCTGTATAAATTGTAAAGAGAGATGAATAATAGAACGAGCAAATATTTTGGAGTTTTATTTTCATAAGAATTCTATTTAGACATAATTTGATAATTTAATTTGTTGACAATTAACCACAATATTATTTGAAATGCATTAGCAATTCGATAGTAGTGATGAATCGGGTCATTAAATTGGGTGAACACATTGAATCTAAATAATATTATTTTTTTCCTCAATTGGCAAAAGAGATTTCATACATAGGAGAAGGTACAAGGTCCGTTTCACTTGTTTAACGGACAAATCGTTAATATAATCTATCTAATAAATTACCTAGTACTCCATGAACAAAACCGCGTCCCTTTAAATTATTATTTTTCTCTTGGTCGGACGCGGCTTCTTCTTTTTTTTTTTTAAATGCTTTTTCGGAAAGCAGACAGGACTATTTAAATAAAGTGGTATTTTGTGAAAACGACGTAGTTTGATCTGAATTCCCTTCTTATAAGGTCATCGAACTTGCCCACTTATAATAAGCAAAACTACTTGTCCAATTAATGACAAGAAAACCTCATTTTAAAATACAAAGTTTATTCCATAATCTTCTGCAAATTGTTTTGCCAACCTTCTTTGTGTTTTTGTTTTATGTAACGGTAAAGGGCATAGGATGCATTGATCATGATGTTGCGAAAAGGAATTGAGCGGCATGTAAAAATAATAAGAAGTTTAACATGATAAGAGATTTTTGAGTTATATGGCGATATTGTATAGCAGTATCAATTGATGTCGTGATGATAATTTCAGCAAGTTGGATTGACTCGAAAACGTCTTAAAGAATGCATTCGAGTCAAGTGAAGCTTGCGGTTTACATGAAACATGAAACAGTGTTAAATTGTAAGATTCTTAGATACAAACTCAACCAAGTTATATCGAAATTGGCATGTTTTGAGCTATGATCTAGTTGCAATGAATTAGGATCACAACAAACATCCAAAGTGAGAGAAAACCCGCAAGAGACGGAGTATATAACCCCTAAGAAAGATTAATTTTTATGTGTCCATAAAATAATTGACCTTTGGATCTTTTGGCTTAGAAGTTAATTTAGGATGGTCAACTAGGCCGGTGTGGTTTAACATTTATAGTGTTTTGAATTTGGAATGCCAAATATTATACCATATTTACATTTTTTTTTATTCAATGGACAGGGGTGTTTTGGTCAGCTTACGTGTATTTCGATTAATCTCCTCTCTGGTCTGGTTAAAGACAGACCATCTATGTCGGGATTAGGATATTTATGAGGAATAAATCTTTTATGACCTGACCTAAAAAAATTGTCAATATTCAAATTTAGAACGACTAAATTTACAATCCATCTGGATTCTTACTTGAGATACCCGTTGAGGTTATATTTTTTTCCTTTTGGCCTACAAGTGGGTGCTGTTCCAAAGTGTGAAACTGGTCAAAATGCTTTGAAAAATCATCCTATATGGCTCTACAATTATTGAATCTGCCAGCAATGGCTTTTGCTTATTTCATCTGTAGCGGTTGAAATAAGTGATTTCAAATGCACCAAAGATCAGAATCAATCAATTTGTGCCCACCAAGAAATTGGATTTGAAATAATGGGCCCATTATTGCCTCTACTGGACCCAACATTTGTTGGTGCTTCTGAGCAATAAGTCACTCCCTGTCCTATTTACAATGATGGATTTTTTTGGCTGTGCACACAATTTTTTAAATTTATTGGAGAAAAAGTGTATAGATAAATTATTTATTTTATTAAGTTCAATTTCAATAAAATATATTGTGTTTAAATACAAAATTTAAATAAAATCAAAATTATTTTACCTAAATACCCTCCATTAAATTATACATTATTGATTGGTAGTTATATATCTAATCAAATATATAAATATTTCATTAGATTCTCTCACTATCTCTCCCCTATTTTTTCTCCATCTATCTCTCTTTCCCCATTACTTTTCCCATCTCTCCCTTATTTTCTCTCAATATCTAACATTGATAATTTATTTTTTTTTAAATATGTAAAGATTTGATTTATTTTTTTTATCTCTCTCTCATTTTTTTTTTCTCTCTCTCAACATTATAACAACATAATTATACTAATCAGTTACACCAATTAGTTATAATTGTCTTATAATACACAAAAACAGTTATTCATGCATTCTAATAAACTAAACAGTCACACCAAACAATTACACATATTTATAACACCAACTAGATTTGTCATTTCGTTATTTACATAAACTAAATAGTTGCACTATTTAGTATCGCGACATCGTTATACCAATCATATTTACCAAATTTAGTATAATGATAAACTCAATTTGACGTATATAATTGATATAACAATGTCGTGATACTAAATAATGTAACTCTTTGATTTATATAAATAGCTAAATGACAAGTTGAGTTGATGTTGTAATTTCATATAATTGTTTAGTATAATTATTTGGTTTATTAGAACACATGAATAACTGTTTAGTGTATTATAGGATATTTATAACTAATTGGTGTAACCGATTAGTGTAATTGTGTTGTGTAACGTAGATATAAAGAGAGAGAGAAAAGGGAGAGAATAATGAAATAAAGGGAGAAGGAGTGAGAGAGAGAGAAAAAATAGGTGGAGAGAGATAAGAAATTAAATTAAATCTTTACATATTTAAATTTTTTTTATGAGAAATAGATAGAGAGAAAAAGAGAGAGAGTAACGAAGTAATAAATACCAATTTAGTCTTTTTTTTTAAAAATGCATTTATGGTCAAATAAGTTTCTTTAATGTAGTTTAGCTTAAATAAATCTAAATTTTTGTACCAGCTTCCAAATTACCCTACAATGATTTCAGTGACATCTACATCCTCACACCGTCACTTTCTTAATTTTTTTCCCAAATATTATCAATCCACCGCTGGTTGTGGGACCCATGAATAAGGTTTCAAGGAGCAATTAAATTATTGAAGGGGTTAGCCCTCATGATGGCACGTGGTACAACATTAAATAAGATCATGTAAACTTGACAAGACCAATCATGTGACAAGGATATTCACCCAGTCTTGAGGACCGAGCCGAACAAAGCAGTTCATTTGACAAACAAAGAACGAGTTAGGTTCTCTTGATGACCGAACTCATTAGTTTGTCCAGCTAAGTAAAGAAAGAGCTCGGCTTGTACCAAGTCGAGTCCGTTAAAGGGTTTGGCAAGACAATTGAAGAGATCATTTTGTACCAAACCAAACCCCTTAATCTGTTCGGCAAACGTCAAGTGTGCTCGGTGTTCGATATGACAGAGCTGTTTCAAATGATAAACAAAAAGATAAATATTTGCCTATAATTTAGGCAATCAGATAAACGAATTAGAGAAATTGAAGATATCAGGAGAAAATAATGGAGAAATATCAGCAACTTCCTAAACTGAATGACTAAATCTAAGGATGGTGTGCCATCTTGAATCAAGAATCACGGAAATCTTAAGGGGATGACCACCTATAAAAAGCAAAAGGAGCCAAGAAAAAAGGTACGCTGAACTTTCCTGGTCTTCACACAATTCTTCTTGTTCCATTACTAACTTAAGCATCGGAGTGCCTTCGATCGAAACACTTCGATCTTTGACAGTTTGTTCATTTTGTAGGGAAAAGATTAGAAGACAACTCAGGATTCTTTTCCAGAAATCGCATCACAAATTCACTGTTAGAGGTATTACAAATTTTTTGCCTCTAAATTTTTGGCGCCGTCTGTAGAAAAGATCTTCATCTTTCATAACAAAAAGCTATGATGTCAAGGCTCAGAAGCGTAATTGGATCACCCATAGACAGTTTTACCTAAGGGAACTCTGATCCTGCGTCTCTTCCTTATGACAACGACGCAAGGTTGCATGCAGCTAGAAGCCCTCCAAGACCCATGAAGGTGATGAGATATCCTCTGCAAGTTTCAAGCCCTCGAAAAACCAGAACCAGCAAAGCGAGGATCATGGTAAATCCCTTCATGCTGAAGGGGAGAACCACTCCTTGGCAAAGTTGGTCCAGTCCCTGCAGGATCGACTTAATGCTTATGACAAGCTATTCAAAAAGTCCTACGCTAGGGAGAAAAATCTCATCAAAGAAAACGAAGAGTTAAAAGCCAAGTTGAAAGAGGTGACAAGAAGAAAAAAGTGGGTGAGAGAAGATCGACATGAAAGTCCGAGAAGGAAGCCTTGCAAGATTAAAACTGCCGATGAGAAAGGTTACCATCAGCAGAAGCCTCTGATCCAGGAGAAGGACACGTGGAAGCAATATATCAACGAAGAACTCAACATTCGCTTGAAGAGAATAGAGCAGAGGTCGGCAAGGGACCTAGCCAGAAAAGCAACAGGAGAGTACGAAAACGGTTTGGAGTCACTCCCATTCACTGCCTGGGTGGAAAAGGCACGAATCCTGAGTAAGTTTGTCATTCTGAACTTCAAGTTGTACGGCGGAAAGACCGACCCAGCCTCATATATCAGGCATTTTTGACAACTAATGACCATCCACCAAAGAAACGAGCCACTACTCTGCACTATCTTCCCTAGCAGTCTAGGGGAGTCTGCCATGAAGTGGTTTGACAGCTTACCAAAAGGAACGATTAACGGATGGTCCCAGTTAGCCGAGCAGTTTACAGCTTGATTCATCACGAGTAGTAAACAACCAATGGATGTTGGGGCTCTACTAACGCTGAAAAAGAAGGGTAACAAAAGTTTGCGAGAGTATGTACATCGCTATTGAAAAATCATGAATGAAGTCGAAGGGTGCAATCCAGAGATTGTAATTGCATCCTTCAAAATCGGCTTGCCAAAATAGAACCCTCTATACCAATCGCTCACGAGGAGACCTGCTACTGACCTGGAAGAATTGATGGCAAGGATCGAATTATGCCAAGGTTGATGATGACTTATCCAGAGAAGTGGTTAAGGAACATCCAAGTAGGAGACAGTTTGGTAAGGACAAGCAAACTGAGCCGAACAGAGAGGAAGGAAGGAAGTTTGAGAAGGAAAGATATCCCCAGAGGTCCCCTTTTCTGGGGGTAAATACACTGTTCAAGGAACCAATATACAAGGTTATAAGTCATATCAAAGGCAAGACGTTCTTCAAGTGGCCGAACAAGCTAATAGGTGATCCATTTAGAGGGAATCCAAATTTTAGGTGCTCATATCACAGGGATATAGGTCATATGACTGAGAATTACCGATCTCTCAAGCAGCACCTGGAGGAGTTAGTCTAGGCTGGACACCTCGCAGAGTTCATTAAAAGTGAGCAAAAAATCAAAGGGGGGAGAACCGAGCCAAATGAGGACCCCAACACTCCAACTAGGGGTAATTGATGTGATCCATGCCTCCACCAACCCTTAGATGTCCACAAACAACTCTGTATGAGCTTATATTCAGAAAGTAGCCAAAGAGAGAGAAGTGTACGAGTTAAGAATGACCTCAGAGGTCGCCAACAAACGAATCAAGATAGAGGATACAGTCGAAGCGATCTGTTTCACCGAGCAAGATTTGGTCGGTGTTCACCAACCGCACAATGACGCCTTGGTCGTCACACTTCGGATTGCGAATTTTGATGTGAGAAGGGTCCTGATTGATCTGGAGAGTTCTTTAGAAATTATGTATATGGATATGTTCGAAAAGCTCGGCCTCAAGAAAGAGGATCTAAAGCCCTCAAATACTCCACTCATCGGCTTCAGTGGAAGAACAGTTCTTCCCAAGGGGAAGGTCACGCTGCCTATAAAGACAGGACCAATTTGCATCATGATCGAGTTCTTGGTAGTGGACACAGTTTCGGCATATAACGCAATTATGGGGCGCACTTGGCTGCACGAGATAAAGGTAGTACCATCAACATACATAAAATACTGAGGTTCCCATCCTCTGATGGAGCAGTAAATATTCGAGGAGACCAGGTCAGTTCTAGAACTTGCTTGTTGGCCTCTGTCAAATCTAAAGACAAGGCAGAATACCTAGGAAACTGCTCTGTGGCTAAACAGATGAAATAGCAATCAACATCAGACAACTCAGTTTACCATGTTAACCAACCTGTGAAAATAGCCCTAAAGTACCTTTGGACGAAGAAAGGGAGGCTACAAACCGAACAGTTGAAGACTTGACTAGAGTACCTCTAGATGAAGATGCTGATCAGGAAAAGTATATTTTGTTAGGAACAGCTCTTAATACTAAACAAGGGACAGAGCTCGTGACACTGCTGAGAGAATACACCGATGTGTTCGCATGGAGTACCACTGATATGCTCGGCGTACCACCAGAGGTGGCATGTCATCACTTAAACTTGGACCCGAGCTTCAAGCCAGTCAAGCAAAAGCTCAGGAGGTCGGCGATGCAGCATCAGGAGGCAGTAAAAGAGGAAGTGGCTCGCTTGCTAGAGTCTCAGACAATTAGAGAGGTGAAATATCCGACCTGGTTGTCAAACACTGTCGTGGTAAAAAAGAAAAATAGGAAGTAGAAAGTCTATGTTGACTTCACCGACCTCAACAAAGTATGTCCAAAAGATAATTTTCCCCTACCGAAGATAGATCAGTTGGTAGACGCAACAGCCGGGCACGAGCAAATGAGTTTCTTGGATGCCTACAGGGGATATCATCAGATCCCCCTTGCTGAGGAGGATCAAGAAAAGACAACTTTCATAACGCTGGAAGGAACGTACTGTTACAGAGTAATGCTCTTCGGGTTGAAGAATGTTGGAGCAACATATCAGAGGTTAGTAACCAAAATATTTTCACATATGATAGGTAGTACTATAGCAGTTTACATCGACGATATGGTAGTTAAAAGTTAGAAGGCCACAAGTTATTGTGCCGACCTGAGGGAAACTTTCAATATTCTTCGAAAATATAACATGAAGTTGAATGCGTCTAAATGTGCTTTCGGGGTTGGCTCAGGGAAATTCCTTGAATTTCTGGTAACTCACTGAAGGATAGAAGTAAATCCCGACCAGGTAAAGGCTATTGCCGAACTACAGTCACCTCGAACTGTCAAGGAGGTTCAGAGGCTAACAAGAATGACAGTAGCGCTTGGGAGATTCATATCCTGAGCATCTGATAAGTGTAAACCCTTCTTCCAGTCAATCAAGGGAAAAAAGGGAGCACTTTGATGTCAGGAATATGAGGAGGCATTTGCAAAACTCAAGGCATACTTGGCATCACCACCAATTCTATCCACCATTCCCCTGAAGAAGAGCTTTATCTCTACCTGGCTGTATCAAAGCACGCTGTTAGTGGGGCACTGATGAGGAATGATGTGGGAAAATTGAGACTCATCTACTATGTGAGCAAGATGCTCTTAGATGCGGAATCAAGATACACTCCATTGAAGAAACTCACCCTAGCACTCATTAGCTCAGCTAGGAAACTTAGGCATTACTTCCAAGCCCATTCAGTTATGGTGCTCACCGACCAGCCCTTGAAGTCGCTCTTTCGTAAAGCTGACTTGTCTGGACGCGTTTCTAAATGGGCAGTTGAGATTGCAGAATTTGACGTTCGGTTCGAGCCAAGAAAGATGATAAAAGACCAAGTTGTGGCAGACTTTATAGCGGAATTTCAGTCCAATGATAGCTTAGAGAAGAGCGAAGAAATTAATTGCAACCGAGAACCAGGTTGCTGTGGCAGCTGGATACTTTCGGACGGGTGTACCTTAGAGAAAGCTATCAGGCTCGACTTCGAGGCTTCAAACAATGTGGCAGAGTACAAAGCCTTGATTGCTAGAGTAAGAATGGTAGCAAAGCTCGGAGTATTAAAGCTGTGGTGAATCAGAAAATAGGGGAGTATGTGGCCAAGGATGAAAGAATGATAGCATATCAGGTCGTGGTCGAGAAAGAACTGAGCAAAATACTAGAGTATTCAATACAATAGGTCGGGAGAGCAAAGAATTCACATGTTGATGTTTTAGCTTCACTGGCCTCGGCAATCGAGCAGGACGCGGCAAGATCACTAACTATTGAGTACCAACCCGAGCCCAGTATTTTGCCGACCCAGTCTGAGGAAGTCTTATGCAACGAATTTGACCCAAGCTGGATGGATCCAATAATTGGATTCTTGAAGAATGGTGACTTGCCCGAGGACAGTAAGAAAAGCTCACAAGCTGCGCCTAAAAGCTGTCAGATTGTGGCTGTCCCCAAAGAACAAATTATATCGGCGCTCATTTGGAGGTCCATATTTGAAATGTGTGCACCCGAAAATAGTTGTCGACTTTCTATCCGAAATACACAAAGGATGTCACAAGCTCATACAGGGGGAAGGTCTCTAGCTCATTGAGCCATTTCTCAAGATTTTTGGTGGTCATATATGCAGAAGGATGTTCAGCAATTTGTTAGGCGATGTGAGAAGTGTCAGAAATTTTCACCAATCCCGAGGAAGTCATCCAACAAACTGCTTCTCTTGGCGAGCCCATAGTCGTTCGCACAGTGGGAATTAGACATTGTGGGACCTTTACCTCGGGGCCCGGGCAACAAGAAGTACCTTCTAATGACCACTGATTATTTCACAAAATGGTTGAAGTCGAGGCTAACATCAGAGATACTAACACAAGAAAGTTCGTTTGAAGAAACATCATTACCAGGTTCGGCATCCTACATACTCTTTTTTCTAACAATGGCACATAGTTCGACAATGATCCCTTCAAAGTTTTCTATCAGCAATACGAAATTCGGAATCACTATTCTACCCCGGCTTCCCCTTAAAGCAATGGACAAGTTGAGGTCACTAATAAAACAATCTTGAGTGGAATCAAGAAAAGGCTCAAGAATGCTAAAGGGAGATGGGTAGAAAAGCTGCAAAATGTATTGTGGGCATACCAAACCATACCTCGGCGGTCGACTGGAGAAACTCCTTTCACCTTAGCTTATGGAATGGAAGCTATTATTCCTTTAGAGATCGGCCTACCGACCTTGAAAATCGAGCTAGTCGAAAGCAGCAGTAACGATGTCATCATGACACGCGATCTTGATCTAGCTGAAGAAAGAAAGAGTAGGCTGTCATAAGAATGACTTCATACCGAATTCAGATTTCCCGAGCTTACAACAAAAATGTAAACCCCCAGTTTTTCACACCTGGAGGCCTAGTTCTTAGGCATGCACTAGGGTCGACTAAAAATCCAGTCCATGAGAAGCTTGGAGCAAAATAGAAAGGCTCATACAAAATAGTCAAAATTGAAGGCTGCGAATATTACGAACTCGAAACCTTGGATCATAAGGCAGTACCACGCCCCTGGAACACTGCGAACCTCATAAATTTTTATTTCTAAGAAGTACCTTTTTAGATAAAACTCCGAAGTACCTTCGAAAATTTAAGGATGCCCCTTAAAGTGATGATATATTAGCAGCAAATGTATTAAGTCAAAAGTTATCAATAAAGATTCGAGGATTCTTTTTACTTCAACACTTACTTTGCATTATATACGTCCTACTGCTAAGGCAGGGAGGCCAAAAAACCTGATAGAAGTCAAAAGCTTAAATTAGGCGCAGCCACCCGATCAAATTCATGCCCTCAGCTAGGCATGACGATGTAAGCTGACTAGGGATGAGTTTGAGTCTAATCAGATTAGCGGGTCGGTGCGGAGTAGAAACACTCTTAGATCTCAAAGGGACTTTTTAGTAACTCTACTGAGGAACCGAGCTCTTTGAAAAAAGACTGAGCAAGGGCTAAAACTTCAAAGAGGCTCAAAACTACAAGTACAAAAAAGGTTCCAGTTTAGGAACTGAACTCTTTGAAAGAGGGTCGAGCAAGACCGACACTTCAAAGAGACTTTAAATTTTTTGTAAGTATAAAAAGGTTCCTGTTGAGGAACCAAACTCTTTGAAAAAAGGGCCGAGACTTCGAAGAGACTTTAAATTTTTCGTAAGTATAAAAAGATTCCTGTTGAAAAACTGAACTCTTTGAAAAAAGTTCGAGTAAAGTACTGAGATTCCAAAGAGATTTTTAATTTTTTCTTAAGTTTAAAAAAGGTTCTCACCGAGGAATCGAACTCTTGGAGGAAGGGCCGAACAATTGCCACAACCTCAAGAGATTAAAAGTTCCACCCAAGGGAAGAGGTTCTCACCTAGGAACCGAGATCTTTTGAAGAATAGCCGGGCAAGGGCCATAACTTCACGAGCCTTAAAATTTTTTGCTAAGAGCATAAAAATTTTATCTAAGTAATCATCAAAACAAATTACAGAACTGAAAAGTTACGATTTTTCATTCAAACTGTTGGAGAGTACAAAAAGTTTTGTAGAATTCAGAAGAGTAATGAGTTACAAATTTTTTTTCTTAAGTGTTGATCAAGTAGAAGGAGGCTGGGAAGAGCTCGGAAAAGTGTGCCTGGAGAAGAGTTCTAAACAAGGGTCAACTTCGGCAGCGATCTAAGCAACCTGCCAACCCTTGCTGAAGAGTGCCTCTTTAAGCTTAGGCATTTGCAGAGCTAGATCGGCCTCGGCTTTGTCAACCCCCTCATTATAAGCAACATCCACCTTCTCTTCAGCCATCGCTTTGTACTGATCAAATTCTTTGAGAAGTGTGGAATAATTAAGTTGGGATTGAGAGAGCTAAACATTAGTTTCATGCTCGGATCCCTTTAACTTTACATTTTCAGAAAGAAGCTTTTGGTTCTCATCTGATAGGCTTTGATTTTGAGCTTGTAAGATCTTCACTTCTTCACATAGTTTGGCGTATTCTTCATCAACACTCTTTCTTTTCAAGGGTTGAAGCTCGGGCATGGATCGTGTCCTTCATCGCTTTATCTTTACGTGCAATTCGAGCTTCGACCTCATGAAATTTTTGAAGACCCTTGAGAACACGGAGAATGAAAGGACTTAGAAAATTTTTGAAAGAAGTTGCAAAAAGATTAAAGGAAAACTTACCAGGACCATGTGTTAAATTGCTTGACGAGACACTTCGTCGTCGCTAAGCTCCTCATTCATTGTCAGGTCCTAAGGTAGGATTACCCCCTAGCAATTCCAACTGCTACATTGAAGTCCTCGATAGCAAAGTCCTTTGCAGTAATCTCTCTCTTTTTCGCCCTTAGTACAGGTCGGAAAGGAGGGGTTGCCAATCTGGGGGAGAGAGTCATCTCATCCTCAGCCAATCTTCGTCTATTCGGGGTTGGGTCTTTGACGAGCTCGAAAATGGAATCTTCGTCAAGTGGAAGGGTCTGGACAAAAGTAAAGGGATTCAAGTCAACTGGAATTGAAGTTTCATTGTTCGAAGTCACATTCGCCTGGTCACTGCTCGGGATATCAATATTGATTGGGAGAGCATCCTCGGCAAGAATCTCGGTGGTAGACTTTTCTTCGATGATAATTGGGGACACAGAAGTTGTTGCCATTTGTTCAGAAGGAAGAGTCGGCTCGACTGTTGACAGAAATCCAAAAAATTCTTTACCGTTTTACAACCAGAAGCAGTCAATGAAGTTCTCTTTTTTCCCCAGGGTGTTTTTTCCCGAGCTGCCTGGATTGCCTCCCAATCTTCCGCACGTGTTGCATTGGGTCGGTTTGGCATGACAATGAAAGAAGAGTAGGACGGACTCTATCCGAGCAGGGTATGAGCTGCTCGGCAGAACAACGACTTATTGAAGTCCCAAACCTTCTGAAGTTGATCCAACTTGATAGAAGACTCAAGAATTTTACCTTTGACAACTTCGCCTATGCAAAAGAAAACCCTCAGAAAAACATGAAACAAAAACAAGTTAAAATAAGAGATATATATATATATATATATATATATATATATATATATATATATATATATATATATATCAAATACCTGGCATGTTCTCTTCATAGGGACAACGATATGAAGAAACAGCACCAACAGCATACTCCCATTTCCTAGAAATAAACATTGTCGTTCTCATGGCCTTTGTTGGAATCTGGGAGGTGGGTGACTAAGTAGCGATCCTTCATCCTCATAGATAGATAGAAATTGTACACTGCTGCTTTGATAATGTCGCAGTATAGGATCTCCCACAACCCAAGGCTTAAGTTCAGAATCTTATTCAAGGAAGCAACCCTCATGACGATCCTGAAAAAGTTTAGACAGCACTGAAGGGGGCAGAGCTTAGCTGCGGAAAACACCCAGATGATAAGAGGATCAAGAGGGAACCGCACGCTACCCTCGGTGATAGCTTGAGTGGGGATGGGGATTGATTCCCTCGTACCTATTAAGGGTTCATCTTTTCCAGCGACCCTTACTTTTACGTCATCTGGAATATTAAATTTGACTTTGAAGGCGGGAACCTTAGAAGGAGTGAGAGGGGCCATTGAAGCTAAAGAAATAAAGCAGAGTTGAAGAAAACAAAGCATAGAGAAGTGAAACAGAGAGAGGATGGGAGTCTGAAGGCAGAAAAAGCGAAGTGAATAAAATTCAAAGAGAGGTGGTTTATGAAGGAAATGAATTCTAAAAGGCACTATTTAAATACCCAGAATGTGTCGCCAAAGCAAAAGGGGAAGTTACGAAGTACAAGTAATGATGACGTAAAGCTAAAAAAATGGCTAACAGACAAAAAATGTCTGTCAGACATTTTCTGGGGGCAAATGAAGGGGTTAGCCCTCATGATGGCATGTGGTACAACATTAAATAAGCTCACGTGAGCTTGACAAGACCAGTCATGTGACAAGGATATTCACCCAGTCTTGAGGACTGAGCTGAACAGAGCAGTTCATTTGACAAATAAAGAAAGAGTTAGGTTCTCTTGATGGCCGAACTCATCAGTCTGTCCAGCTAAGCAAGGAAAGAGCTCGGCTTGTACCAAGCCGCGTCCGTTAAAGTGTTCGACAAGGCAATTGAAGAGATCAATTTATATCAAACCAAACCTCTTAATCTGTTTGGCAAATGTCAAGTGTGCTTGGTGTTCAATATGATCGAGTTGTTTCAAATGATAAACAGAAAGATAAAGATTCGCCTATAATTTAGGCAATCAGATAAACGAGTTAGAGAAATTGAAGATATCAGAAGAAAATAATAGAAAAATATCAGCAACTTCCTAAACTGAATGACTGAATCTAAGGAATGTGTGTCATCTTGAATCAAGAATCACGGAAATTCTAAGGAGATGACCACCTATAAAAAGCAAAAAGAGCCAAGAAGAAAGGTATGCTGAACTTTCTTGGTTTTCGCGCAATTCTTCTTGTTCCATTACTGACTTAAGCATCGGAGTGCCTTCGATCAAAGCACTTCGATCTTGGACAGTTTGTTCATTTTGCAGAGAAAAAATTGGGAGACAGTTCAAGATTCTTTTCTAGAAATCGTATCACAAATTCACTGTTAGAGGTATTACCAATTTTTTGCCTCTACAATTATAATTTGATCTCAAACAATAAGTATGATAAAAAAAATTTTGATCAAAGAACACAGAGAGATGTATTTCATTAAGTTGAGAAGTTTTGGTTACAATCATTCAGAATAAAAGCCTTAAGCTCTTGGGGGGATGACCAACTCAGTCCAATGGGAGCAAGCTACGCATTATAGCAGTAGCCACCCAGTGAGCTGCCTTATTAAAAGCTCTAGGCTTGTGTATAAAACAAACATTGTTTAATCTAACAAAATGTCTAATATCTTCTATAAGGGTACTAACTTCCCATGGAGGAACATGTTCAGTAGCACTCAGCTTGATGACATTAAGGCAATCACAGATGACAGTGGCATTCTCTAGGCTTCGTGCATTTATCAGAAAGCATGATTGTCTTACTGCTTTTGCTTCTGAGGCTAGGCTTAAAGAAGCAGTGAAACATTTTGCAATTTCATCAGCGAGACCTTCTTGTGTACCAAGTAGTAAAGCTCCGCATGATGCCTTCTTGGTATCTGGCATGTAAGCCCCATCACAACATAGGATAATATTAGGAACCGACTGATGCAGCCTCTCCTCCTCCTCCTCCTCCTCCTCCTCCTCCTCCACTGGTTCTTGGTTCATCCTTTGAAGTCCTCTGCTACTCGCAGTAAAATACTCATTCCACAAACCTTTGACTCTGATGACAGTTGCAAGTGCATTTGGGACTTCATCATTGAATATTCTCTGGTTTCTTGCTTTCCCAATAACCCAGCCCATAGTAGCCATCCTCCCCAGAATTTCATATCTATCCTGAGCATTCTTTACCATCTCTAGAATATACGAGGTTCTTTGCGCAATTGATGCCAAACTAGTCATCCCCTGCATGTAATTCATCTCCAAACCAAACCACACTCTATTCGTCCATTCATAGTCAAACAAGATGTGTTCAATGGATTCTGGGGCAGCATTGCAAATATGGCACATCGACGATAAGACACATCTCTTATAAAGATTCTCTTGAGAAACTAGGATGTTGTGATAAGCCTTCCACCAAAATTGCTTCACCTTGGGGACAACCTTCATACTGTAGAGCAATTGCCACATCTTAGGATGGGGGGAAAAGGAGGAACATGATTCCCTGTGATCATGGTCCAGATTATTGCCCAATCTATAGCCTGATTTCACTAAGTAGTCACCTTTCTTATTGGGCCACCAGATTCTCTTGTCTTCTCCTCTTGTGAAATATACACGAATGGCTCTAGGCAAGTGGGAGGTTGTAGGCGACCGCTTTACTTGCCAATAGGGGTGACAATTTTTAACACGACATGATAACACGATACGAAACACGATACAAATAAATGAGTTTGGGTTAGTTAATTTTTTGTGTCAACCCATGAATGACACGACCCGTCAACATGAAGTGTTAATGGGTCGTGTTCGGGTTCAACACGTTTAACACGAATTGACCTATCAACACGAAGTTTTTAACTCAAAGGAGATTGACCTGACCTTTTCGTTGCATGTATGAGTTTTTGTGTTTTGATGACTTGTTTTTTTCATTACTTCTGATGTTTAATTTGGTTGTGCGATGTATGTTTAACATATTTAATTAGTATTATATAAATAAAATATTAATTATTTGTAACTATTTATCAAGCACTGACATAATTATTGTATAAAAAAGATATTATTACTTATTATTATTATTATTATTAAGAAGTTAATTTTTAGTTTGTAGAAAAAGTATGAGGAGAGATTCAATTAAGTGAAAATAAATCTTAACGTTAAATTTTTTATTCAAAGTTTATATGGGTCAACATGAATATGAACACGAACACGACACGAAACGAAAATAAACAGGTCAACTTGACACAACACTAATAATTAAATGAGTTGGATATGAATTGACTAATGTTCGACCCGACACAACACGACTCGATTGTCACCCCTACTTGCCAGGGGTAGGGTCAACACTCGTACCAAGCATGAGTGTGGACTCTATTACCACATATTTTAAACATATATACTAATGTGCAACTGTTTTGAACTTAATTACCATTCTACAATAATTTTAAAAGCAGACTTAACAATTCTGATTTCATTTAAAAGCGGAATTGACAAATATCACTTTATATGGTTAAGCAAAATCAAGAAATCCGAATTCATGTTTGAACTTATTTACTGATCTACGACACTTTTTGAAAGCAGAATCAACAAATCTGCTTTTAACAATAAAAACGGAATCAACAATTATGCTTTTAATGATAAAAAAGGGGATCAACAACCCCACTTTTATTTTAAAAATAAAATAAAATTGCATACTCAAGGATTACGCTTTCATGCACCAGTAAACCACACCCCCTTTCCTATCTTCCACGGTGAGAAATGGGTCTTTTTTTTATCGTACATGCAATGAGTCAATGATTTCCTTTGTCATTTCATTTCATTACATCAATTATATTTTTGGTAAAACTATTAGCTAATAAAAACAAAGATTTTATAAATAATAAATATAATAAAATAATGACATGAAAATCACAAATAAAATAGTGCTTATACCAGTGGCGGTGGAACTTGTAAAAAAAAAAGAGATCAGCATAAAATATTAACTTCAAAATCTGACCCTGAACATTTAAAAATTTTTATTTTCATAATTAATATTTTAATTCATAAAAATTATAATCCAATAAACCAAAATTTATTTTGAATATGTTAGATGATATAATTATTTTTTTATTTGATCAAATTGAATTAAAAATCAATTGTAATTTTTTAAAATTTAATAATCAATTTATTTGGATTGTGAAAAATTTATAAACCATAAAATTAAATTCGTCTCAAAATTATGTCTTGATAAAATTACTGAATCAAGTTTGTTAATTGATTAATATTTAACGATCTCAATATTATGTCCTAATAAAATAAATGAATCGAGTTTGTTAATTGATGAATATTTAATGAATTTAATTTTTATGTCCTAGTAGAATAATTGAATCCTAATTGTTTTACAAGTGATAGTATAAATGATCTTATGGAATGAAATGATGCAGAAATGTGTGCAGCGCCAGAGTGCATTGCTTGAGACTCTAGGAAGGCATGGAAAGATGTGCACTGTGTTGTCGTGAGAAAGCGTACTCCTTGATTATGATTTCTATTTTTATTTTATTATTAAAAGTGAATTTGTTAAAAAGTGTCGTACATCAATAAATAAGATCAAACATAAATTCGGATCTCTTGATTCCGCTTTACCATATAAAGTTGTATTTGTCAATTCCGCTTTTAAATAAAATCGGAATTGTTAAATCTACTTTTAAAACTACCATAGACTGATAATTAAGTTTAAAACAACTGTAGATTGGTATATATGTCGGTAATAGAGTCCATGAGTGTGCAGCTATGGACCTTCTGTGGCTTGAACAGTGGTTACAAGAGGTTGAGACTTAATTGCACAGTATTCAGCATATAGATTAAAAACCTCATTCATTAGTTCTTGTGGTACTATTCTGGCTCGTGCGAGTTTTTTTATTTTTGAGGCGGAGCTCATTTGGGATGTGTCTGATTTGAGAATAGAATGAGATAAGACGAGACTGGACAACTTATTCGAATCTAATTTGTATTGGTAATGATATTTGGCCTATCACTTTTTCTTTGCTAGACTAGATATTATATTTAGATTAAAGTTTAGATAAGATGTATGTGTTATTGTCTTAATACATTTGCTATGTTTGGATTGTTTATTGATGTATGGTCAGGTTGAAAAATGCAAAAACAAATTTGCATCCAATCAAACCCAAAACTAAGCCAATGATCCTCATGTAAATTTCAATCCTCATATCAATCAGGAACAAAACAAACTCTCATAATTCGAAGCCCAACTCCAACTACTTCTTCATAAGTGAGGTGATGTACTTTTTTCGATTTGAATAGGGAGCTAACTTACCCGAATCTTTTCAAACAAAGAGGGAGCAACATCCTGGTCCGATGTTGGTTTTCCAACCCGACATGATAATCTTCCTAAGTGCCCAACTCAACGAGAATATAACTTCATGGCCGACACGATGAAGTATATTGTTTCTTATATTTATTGCACCCTGGACACTCAATCAATCGTTCTCCGATCGAAGATTGGGTTATACACAACCAATCCAATGGATTGGATTGTATTGTGTATATAGTGTAATTTTACATGTAATGTAATGTAGCAAAGTTAAAAACAAAAGCAATATTATATGAACTTAAAAATTAGATTTGATAATTACAACTGTTGATTTTATTGTGGATCCCAACTTTTATTGGAACTCACTACTTATTCAATGGTTGAGATTATCAAGTCTAATTTTTAAGTCCATTTAACATTACTCTAAAACTAATTCGGAGAAGAGTGTTTCTAGGGGGTGTTACATGTACGTGAAGAGTACCTTCCAGGTTTTTTAATTTTTTTGGGTATTTAGGGCTTTAGTCGATTATTTCTCTCAATACGTGTAAGATTGTTACATATTTCATGAGGTTCACACGTAAAACTAATCCGTAATGATGCCTGACCCCAAGAGAAAGTCGAAGCCAACTTAGTGAAACTTTGACAGGAAGGCAAGATCAATTGATCTACCCTCGGGATTGTAATGTGCTAATCCAGTGTCCTAGTTTATAACTTTTTTTGAAAATGTGGAAGATGAACCTAACACAACATACTTTCACCCCAAATAAGAACAATTCAACCTGCAAAAAAACAAAAAAACAAAAAAAAAAAAGAAAAGGTGCCAACCTGGCCATGATATCTATTAAAGGTGGTAATTTTGGATACGGCAAGATAACACGATTTAAAATAAATATTAAATTAGTGAGTTAAGATTGACTAATTCTCAACATGAACCCAAAAATAACATGATTTGCTAACATGGAGAATAAGCAAGTTAAGTTAGTGTCAAAAATGAATAATCCAAAATTGACACTATAAATACGTCTAACCAATATAACATAAATAAAACGACTGTTTTTTTTTCCAATTTTTATAATGTATTGGCATGAGTTATTATAAATGAGAATTTTTTTTCTTGATTTTGCAGTAAAATAGATTTTTAGCTTGTGAAAAAATTACGAGTGATAAGTTAAGTTGAGAAGAAATGAGATTTTAATCCTAAAATTTTAATTTATAGGTTATATATGTCAACTCAAACAAGATATGTAAATTGTGTTAATGCCAAGACATTTTATATGATTAATTAAACAGATCGAGTTAAAATTAATTAATCCTCAATACAGACATGACATGACATAATATAACACAACTTGATTTCCACTCCTTATTATCTATTGATGGTGCTCAAAATCCTCTTACCCAACTACATAACAATATGGGAGTCCTAGAAGGGTTTTGTGTGCTTATGGTTGAGGGCGTTAAGAGCTGAAGTTGAAATAAAGACAGGAATATGAGTAGTTAACCTCAACCGAAGGACTAAGGCTACATTCACTGTAAACAAGACTCTTGCTGCGTGAGGGTTATATTACTTGGGGAAGAAGGTTGTGATTACAGAAGGTTTGGCTGGGAGTTTTTTACAAAGTATTTCCTAAGTTGATTCTGATATACTCTCTCATTTTAATCCTTTTCTTTTAGATCTTACACAATGGCGTCGTTCGCTATTTATACATCTTATCATTAGGGCTTCACAGTGGTTCTTTTTTGACTGATTATGTGATCCCCTCCTCATTTGTCCTGTAGCTGAACTTGACACCCTAACGTTTTTCACTCCCACTACGCCTAGAACGGAATGCATGAGGAATCTCCACTATTGGTGAATATTCGTTTGTTAGAGTTGTTAGGTATTATCCCATGTCCACGTGACACAGTTAGGGTTACCTTAAATCTGCTTGGTGTCGAGCTCCAAACTTCCGACCAGACACTTATCGTCGAGCTTGTTAATACCGAGCTGACAACTAGCTAAATAATTCTTGGCTTCCCATGGAATCGGGCAGTGGCCCAGCCTGACTGTTTGGGTCGGCTTTGATGAGCCCACATAAAGTTTTGGGCTTTGAAAAAGGGCTCAAACTTAAATATGTCATCATCACCTACCATCCATTGCTGGTCCAACTGGCTGGTTGGTATGCCAAAATTTTTGCATATGGACAACTTAGTAGGCTTTTAGATATTACATGGTTTTTGGATTTTCTGGACATGGACGCCCAACAACAATGTGCAGACTCGTGTATTTATTAGGGAAATATGGGGTCTGGGTGCACCCTAATTATAAACAGTACGTAAACAGTTGCGATTTGAAGATTTTGGATTTGAGTGAATTCACTCGTTATTATCACACTATTGTGTGTGGTTCACTCTTTGTTATGACACTTTAATAGTGATTATATGAATTGAGTTTAATTTTTCGTATTTTGGATGTTGATGTTTGGATTCGTTCTTTATTATCGTACTTTTATCTAACTTTTGTCTCTCGATTACCAATATTTCAACTTTTGTGTGTTAAATATGGGTTTACTATTTGGTGTCACGGTATTAGACTAGTTTTATGAATTGAGTTTTGAAACTTCATTTTTTTTTTTATTAATGTGTCGATTAAATCTTTGTTGTCAAATTATTATACTACCTATGTGAATTGAGTACCAAACTATAATTTTTTGAGAATTTTGTGTGATTCACTCTTTGTTGTCACATTACTGACACTAGCTTTGTGAATTAATGTGCTGTCACACTATGTCTAAATTGCCGGAATTAAGTTAAGGGCAATTACGTAATATAAAAATACATAAACTTAAAATGAGTACCTAGTCACCAAATATTTAGGAAAGTGAAGCCTTAATAACTGAAAACCTGAGCTCTGGACTTTTAAACAAATAAATTCCCAAGAGTGTGTCATTTTTCCAATTTTTCCTATTTATTTCTTTCTAAGTAACGCATACAAGAAGAAGAAAAATTTGGGCATATTCCATCTTAGCTGGACATGACCCTTCCAATATACTGGTTGAAATTTAGACTTATTTATAAGGTGAATTCGAAATTAATTTTTCTATATATCTTTATGTAAATTAAAAAGGTGATGTATCAAACTCCATCATTATCAATAAAAAATTAACACAAATAATAAAAAAAATCTACAAATAAGACATAAAACTTACTTGATTCTTCGAAAGTTGGATGTCGATCTCAACCTTCCATTATATTTTAATAATGGGTTTATAACAATCATTTTCAAAATAATTCCAGAGACTATTAGAATATCAATAATTCATCATCCGAATAAA